>JAWPHD010010820.1:0-89724 GCA_037043455.1 Cyrtodaria siliqua | reverse complement strand
GCTACCTACTTTTCAGTTCATACTGCACTAAAACTAATCTGGGATGTTTTTGTGCATACCATTTCATTTTTTACTTTATTTTTAATTTTGCAGTCTGTATAACCATAGCTGCAGTGGACCGTTATGTCTATTATTTCTCTACAATTTAACTGAAATGGAAATATTCAATTCGAGTTTAAATTAAAAACTTCGTAATCACCGATTCATGTCATATTTGAGGGTGGGCAGCAAAAACAAAGATGGCTATGGTGTAAACGCGTTACTTTACGTGGTCACCAGCAAATGGGTAACTGTTCATACTGCACTGTTCATAGGCTGATGTTCTACATATCATCAGAATGTGAACAGTTACCCAGCCATCTGCATGTGTCACATAGGTGTCACCTAAAAACTTTGCATTAATGTTAAGCATTTAAGTTTGGAAACTGTTTAGTAAATAATCAGCGTCAGTGTTGTAGAAATGAAGGCATTTGTAATGGTCACCGTGGCTATAGCCGTGCCTTCTATGAGAATGGGTAATTATTATGTTGATATGTTAAAACAAAGCATGTTTAAATTTTAAATATTTGGATTTATTCCATAGTTATGTTCATGATTGTTAGATGTTACAGTTTCATAAAAGTTAGTGTTTAAAAGTTCCTGTTACTTCGTCGTTTTGCGGGATATATAACGGTTGTGCTTGTATTGGACTGTTTCGACAGCTGTGTGCGATACTTACTCAACCGATCGCGTTGAGCAATGTGCATTGTGAAAGGGTCTGCATCGCATATTTCAATCCAGCCTTTTTAGCTAACAATTGGGCAGACTTGCCTGTTCCATGTTTTTTGGTGCATACGTAAACACTCGACTGTTTAAATGTTCACACTTGTTTGTTGTGTAGAGTTTGAAAATGCGACCAACATTTCTCCTGAAAATACTGTATCAAGTACCCGTTTGATGTTTTTATGGTCTTCCTTTGAAATATTTCTGTGTTTGCCATATGGCAAAAAGTTGGTGAATAGCTGGCAAGATGGGCATGACACACTGTTGAATATATTCTGCACTGGGCATGAATGTTGCTAAAGCAGGGCAGTATATTGTTTATTGCTGCCCCGTCCTTTTCGACAAACCTGCTTCTCGGATACACTATTTTTTTTTTATATGCGTCAGTTCAAGCCTTACGCGCGCCGAACGCATGATGCAAGTTTTTGGGAAAATATGACCTTGTCGACTTTGTCATGTCTGGTATATGATTGCCTCAATGTTTGACAAAAAATCTGCACTATGTCACATGCTATACTGGCGTTGCTAGGCAAGGGTGAAGTTGTTGCTATGCATCATGACGTTGTTGCTATGTAGGCTAAGGGAGACTACTCTAGATAAGTTCTGAAGCAGGTTCTTTATATTTGAGTTCAGGAATAAATGATTTTTTCTGTACCCTGAATACTATGTAGGTAAAGTACCCAAAAAGTACATTTACAACACATATACCAACTAATTTTGATTCTAAGAAGAGGAAAAAAAGAACAAAAAATACTGATAAATATGTAACTTTTCAGGAATTATAGTGCCAAGTTAAGAAGCTCTGAAATGCCTAAATTCCATCGGATTGGCACAGCTGACGTATCAAAATGCTCGAAATAAACTGGAATAAGTGATTTAAAAGTAACAAATAAAAATTTGAAAAATATTTTTTGCCCTTAAGGGGAGACTCCTTAGTTTCGAATGAATGTCCATGGGGAATTTCTTATAAAACAGAAATCTAGAGATTAAAAGCCATGTACAGGCTAGACAATAAAAAAGAAATCACCAAATGTGGTGTTTTTGACTTAGTATGACATAATAGTTAATTTTGGTGTAAATAAAGTTTTTGTACTGTGACCGGTATAGAGTCTGTAAACAGAAACTAGTAACTGGTGGCTATGTTGTAAATGGTAGCTTTGTTTGATCAATACCTTCATCTCTCCATGCGACATAAGATTACGGGAAAAAAAGCCGGATAAGGTATGTAGAAATAGCATTTTTATGACAATTTGGAGTGTTTGTCATTCAATTATGGATGTGTTATATCTCAAATAAGGGACAGGTATATGCTGCCGTGTCTCTATAAATGTCATGTTTTCCTTTTTTTGAGTGCTAAGTGGGTGGGGTAAATGAATTGTATTTGTAGGCAGAGAAACTGACTTTGTTGCTTTCTAGCATGTATTTTCTATATTTTGAGAGGAAATTATATGGTCTTTCAGGAATAGGGCATGTTTGTTAGTTCTGAAAAATAGAATTCAAGTTATTTAACGTAAATAGTGTACATGTCTGAAAATAGTCTGAATTTCAAAGAAAACTGTAGATTCCGACCTTAAGGAAAATATGCATAGTACCGATTATACACAATTTCAGGTTTAGAACACAGGTTGTAGTGCGTTTTGATATTTTCAACACAAAATTGCTCAGAAATCATCAAAATATTGCGACATTTTCCATTTTGAGATATCGACACATATTGCCAAGGGAAGTAACACTTGCGGGTAAAAATAGACCATCTCAGTTTTGTTATTTTTCCAATGACCGAATGTGAATTTGCACACATTTTTCAATTTTATTTTTGTAGAAACTATAATTGGAGCCTGTAAATTGTATATAACTGTTCATTTACAAATGCATTAATGTAGGAGAATAGGTTTCCATATAAGAAATCTTGAACTATCAGACAGACCCAACAATAAATTGCACTCTGCTATGACCAACTCTGATCAGACATGCAAAATCAGACTTACTGGAATAACAGTATTAGACGTGCATCAGACTTACAATATTCAGACTCTTGAATATCAGCCCTACAATATCTGATGCATATCAGACTCATATCAGCCAAAAAGTTCAGACCCATATCAGACCTACAACCTACAAAAACTATTATTGTGTATATATAGGTCTGCATCTCAGTGGTATGTTCTAGGTCAGACTCTGATACTTTAAGTCTTATAACTATGAGTGATAGCGTAAATTTGATGTAATTGTAGGTCTGACATGAGTCTGAAAGTGTAGGTCTGTCTGACATGCATTAAATAGTGAAAGTCTGAATTGAGTTTGATATTTTGGATAGATCTGGAATGAGTCTGTCCGACATTCAATGTGCATATATTGCCCATACAATATCAGAATGATATCAGACCTACAATATAAGACCCATGTCAGACCCACCTTATCAGACCCATGTCAGACCTACACTACTAGATACACTCATATCAGACCCATGTCAGACACTCATATCAGACCTTTTATATCAGACTCATGTCAGACCTTAAATACTGGGTGTGCCTCCAGCATACAAAATATCGTTGGTTGGTCTGATCTGAGTCGTAACTATTTAAAGTTGTGATATGATAGTGTAAGTAAGTTCTTAGTTAAGGTCTGGTATAATAAGTCTGGTAGTGTAGGTTTGAGCCATGTCTGGTATGCTACCTACTTTTCAGTTCATACTGCACTAAAACTATCTGGATGTTTTTGTGCATACCATTTCATTTTTTACTTTATTTTTAATTTGCAGTCTGCATAACCATAGCTGCAGTGACCGTTATGTCTATTATTTTCTCTACAATTTTAACTGAAATGGAAATATTCAATTTCGAGTTTAAATTAAAAAACTTCGTAATCACCGATTCATGTCATATTTGGGGTGGCAGCAAAAACAAAGATGGCTATGGTGTTAAACGCGTTACTTTTCGTGGTCACCGCAAATGGGTAACTGTTCATACTGCACTGTTCATAGGCTGATGTTCTACATATCATCAGAATGTGAACAGTTACCCAGCCATCTGCATGTGTCACATAGGTGTCACCAAAAACTTTGCATTAATGTTAAGCATTTAAGTTTGGAAACTTGTTTAGTAAATAATCAGCGGTCAGTTTGTAGAAATGAAGGCATTTGTAATGGTCACCGTGGCTATAGGCCGTGCCTTCTATGAGAATGGGTAATTATTATGTTGATATGTTAAAACAAAGGCATGTTTAAATTTTAAATATTTGGATTTATTCCATAGTTATGTTCATGATTGTTAGATGTTACAGTTTCATAAAAGTTAGTGTTTAAAAGTTTCCTGTTACTTCGTCGTTTGCGGGATATATAACGGTTGTGCTTGTATTGGACTGTTTCCGACAGCTGTGTGCGATACTTACTCAACCGATCGCGTTGAGCAATGTGCATTGTGAAAGGGTCTGCCATCGCATATTTCAATCCAGCCTTTTTAGCTAACAATTGGGCAGACTTGCCTGTTCCATGTTTTTTGGTGCATACGTAAACACTCGACTGTTTAAATGTTCACACTTGTTTGTTGTGTAGAGTTTGAAAATGCGACCCAACATTTCTCCTGAAAATACTGTATCAAGTACCCGTTTGATGTTTTTATGGTCTTCCTTTGAAATATTTCTGTGTTTGCCATATGGCAAAAAGTTGGTGGAATAGCTGGCAAGATGGGCATGACACACTGTTGAATATATTCTGCACTGGGCATGAATGTTGCTAAAGCAGGGCAGTATATTGTTTATTGCTGCCCCGTCCTTTTCGACAAACTGCTTCTCGGATACACTATTTTTTTTTTATATGCGTCAGTTCAAGCCTTACGCGCGCCCGAACGCATGATGCAAGTTTTTGGGAAAATATGACCTTGTCGACTTTGTCATGTCTGGTATAGATTGCCTCAATGTTTGACAAAAAATCTGCACTATGTCACATGCTATACTGGCGTTGCTAGGCAAGGGTGAAGTTGTTGCTATGCATCATGACGTTGTTGCTATGTAGGCTAAGGGAGACTACTCTAGATAAGTTCTGAAGCAGGTTCTTTATATTTTGAGTTCAGGAATAAATGATTTTTCTGTACCCTGAATACTATGTAGGTAAAGTACCCAAAAGTACATTTACAACACATATACCAACTTAATTTTGATTCTAAGAAGAGGAAAAAAAGAACAAAAAATACTGATAAATATGTAACTTTTCAGGAATTATAGTGCCAAGTTTAAGAAGCTCTGAAATGCCTAAATTCCATCGGATTGGCACAGCTGACGTATCAAAATGCTCGAAATAACTGGAATAAGTGATTTAAAAGTAACAAATAAAAATTTGAAAAAATATTTTTGCCCTTAAGGGGAGACTCCTTAGTTTCGAATGAATGTCCATGGGGAATTTCTTATAAAACAGAAATCTAAGAGATTAAAAGCCATGTACAGGCTAGACAATAAAAAAGAAATCACCAAATGTGGTGTTTTTGACTTAGTATGACATAATAGTTAATTTTGGTGTAAATAAAGTTTTTGTACTGTGACCGGTATAGAGTCTGTAAACAGAAACTAGTAACTGGTGGCTATGTTGTAAATGGTAGCTTTGTTTGATCAATACCTTCATCTCTCCATGCGACATAAGATTACGGGAAAAAAAGCCGGATAAGGTATGTAGAAATAGCATTTTTATGACAATTTGGAGTGTTTGTCATTCAATTATGGATGTGTTATATCTCAAATAAGGGACAGGTATATGCTGCCGTGTCTCTATAAATGTCATGTTTTCCTTTTTTTGAGTGCTAAGTGGGTGGGGTAAATGAATTGTATTTGTAGGCAGAGAAACTGACTTTGTTGCTTTCTAGCATGTATTTTCTATATTTTGAGAGGAAATTATATGGTCTTTCAGGAATAGGGCATGTTTGTTAGTTCTGAAAAATAGAATTCAAGTTATTTAACGTAAATAGTGTACATGTCTGAAAATAGTCTGAATTTCAAAGAAAACTGTAGATTCCGACCTTAAGGAAAATATGCATAGTACCGATTATACACAATTTCAGGTTTAGAACACAGGTTGTAGTGCGTTTTGATATTTTCAACACAAAATTGCTCAGAAATCATCAAAATATTGCGACATTTTCCATTTTGAGATATCGACACATATTGCCAAGGGAAGTAACACTTGCGGGTAAAAATAGACCATCTCAGTTTTGTTATTTTTCCAATGACCGAATGTGAATTTGCACACATTTTTCAATTTTATTTTTGTAGAAACTATAATTGGAGCCTGTAAATTGTATATAACTGTTCATTTACAAATGCATTAATGTAGGAGAATAGGTTTCCATATAAGAAATCTTGAACTATCAGACAGACCCAACAATAAATTGCACTCTGCTATGACCAACTCTGATCAGACATGCAAAATCAGACTTACTGGAATAACAGTATTAGACGTGCATCAGACTTACAATATTCAGACTCTTGAATATCAGCCCTACAATATCTGATGCATATCAGACTCATATCAGCCAAAAAGTTCAGACCCATATCAGACCTACAACCTACAAAAACTATTATTGTGTATATATAGGTCTGCATCTCAGTGGTATGTTCTAGGTCAGACTCTGATACTTTAAGTCTTATAACTATGAGTGATAGCGTAAATTTGATGTAATTGTAGGTCTGACATGAGTCTGAAAGTGTAGGTCTGTCTGACATGCATTAAATAGTGAAAGTCTGAATTGAGTTTGATATTTTGGATAGATCTGGAATGAGTCTGTCCGACATTCAATGTGCATATATTGCCCATACAATATCAGAATGATATCAGACCTACAATATAAGACCCATGTCAGACCCACCTTATCAGACCCATGTCAGACCTACACTACTAGATACACTCATATCAGACCCATGTCAGACACTCATATCAGACCTTTTATATCAGACTCATGTCAGACCTTAAATACTGGGTGTGCCTCCAGCATACAAAATATCGTTGGTTGGTCTGATCTGAGTCGTAACTATTTAAAGTTGTGATATGATAGTGTAAGTAAGTTCTTAGTTAAGGTCTGGTATAATAAGTCTGGTAGTGTAGGTTTGAGCCATGTCTGGTATGCTACCTACTTTTCAGTTCATACTGCACTAAAACTATCTGGATGTTTTTGTGCATACCATTTCATTTTTTACTTTATTTTTAATTTGCAGTCTGCATAACCATAGCTGCAGTGACCGTTATGTCTATTATTTTCTCTACAATTTTAACTGAAATGGAAATATTCAATTTCGAGTTTAAATTAAAAAACTTCGTAATCACCGATTCATGTCATATTTGGGGTGGCAGCAAAAACAAAGATGGCTATGGTGTTAAACGCGTTACTTTTCGTGGTCACCGCAAATGGGTAACTGTTCATACTGCACTGTTCATAGGCTGATGTTCTACATATCATCAGAATGTGAACAGTTACCCAGCCATCTGCATGTGTCACATAGGTGTCACCAAAAACTTTGCATTAATGTTAAGCATTTAAGTTTGGAAACTTGTTTAGTAAATAATCAGCGGTCAGTTTGTAGAAATGAAGGCATTTGTAATGGTCACCGTGGCTATAGGCCGTGCCTTCTATGAGAATGGGTAATTATTATGTTGATATGTTAAAACAAAGGCATGTTTAAATTTTAAATATTTGGATTTATTCCATAGTTATGTTCATGATTGTTAGATGTTACAGTTTCATAAAAGTTAGTGTTTAAAAGTTTCCTGTTACTTCGTCGTTTGCGGGATATATAACGGTTGTGCTTGTATTGGACTGTTTCCGACAGCTGTGTGCGATACTTACTCAACCGATCGCGTTGAGCAATGTGCATTGTGAAAGGGTCTGCCATCGCATATTTCAATCCAGCCTTTTTAGCTAACAATTGGGCAGACTTGCCTGTTCCATGTTTTTTGGTGCATACGTAAACACTCGACTGTTTAAATGTTCACACTTGTTTGTTGTGTAGAGTTTGAAAATGCGACCCAACATTTCTCCTGAAAATACTGTATCAAGTACCCGTTTGATGTTTTTATGGTCTTCCTTTGAAATATTTCTGTGTTTGCCATATGGCAAAAAGTTGGTGGAATAGCTGGCAAGATGGGCATGACACACTGTTGAATATATTCTGCACTGGGCATGAATGTTGCTAAAGCAGGGCAGTATATTGTTTATTGCTGCCCCGTCCTTTTCGACAAACTGCTTCTCGGATACACTATTTTTTTTTTATATGCGTCAGTTCAAGCCTTACGCGCGCCCGAACGCATGATGCAAGTTTTTGGGAAAATATGACCTTGTCGACTTTGTCATGTCTGGTATAGATTGCCTCAATGTTTGACAAAAAATCTGCACTATGTCACATGCTATACTGGCGTTGCTAGGCAAGGGTGAAGTTGTTGCTATGCATCATGACGTTGTTGCTATGTAGGCTAAGGGAGACTACTCTAGATAAGTTCTGAAGCAGGTTCTTTATATTTTGAGTTCAGGAATAAATGATTTTTCTGTACCCTGAATACTATGTAGGTAAAGTACCCAAAAGTACATTTACAACACATATACCAACTTAATTTTGATTCTAAGAAGAGGAAAAAAAGAACAAAAAATACTGATAAATATGTAACTTTTCAGGAATTATAGTGCCAAGTTTAAGAAGCTCTGAAATGCCTAAATTCCATCGGATTGGCACAGCTGACGTATCAAAATGCTCGAAATAAATGGAATAAGTGATTTAAAAGTAACAAATAAAAATTTGAAAAAATATTTTTGCCCTTAAGGGGAGACTCCTTAGTTTCGAATGAATGTCCATGGGGAATTTCTTATAAAACAGAAATCTAAGAGATTAAAAGCCATGTACAGGCTAGACAATAAAAAAGAAATCACCAAATGTGGTGTTTTTGACTTAGTATGACATAATAGTTAATTTTGGTGTAAATAAAGTTTTTGTACTGTGACCGGTATAGAGTCTGTAAACAGAAACTAGTAACTGGTGGCTATGTTGTAAATGGTAGCTTTGTTTGATCAATACCTTCATCTCTCCATGCGACATAAGATTACGGGAAAAAAAGCCGGATAAGGTATGTAGAAATAGCATTTTTATGACAATTTGGAGTGTTTGTCATTCAATTATGGATGTGTTATATCTCAAATAAGGGACAGGTATATGCTGCCGTGTCTCTATAAATGTCATGTTTTCCTTTTTTTGAGTGCTAAGTGGGTGGGGTAAATGAATTGTATTTGTAGGCAGAGAAACTGACTTTGTTGCTTTCTAGCATGTATTTTCTATATTTTGAGAGGAAATTATATGGTCTTTCAGGAATAGGGCATGTTTGTTAGTTCTGAAAAATAGAATTCAAGTTATTTAACGTAATTAGTGTACATGTCTGAAAATAGTCTGAATTTCAAAGAAAACTGTAGATTCCGACCTCAGCTCGAAAAGACGCCATTTGATATTGTCGCCTTTTCGTCTTTTCGCGTGGCGTTCTGTCGTCTTTTCGCCCTTGAAATGGCGTATTTTCGTTCTGTCGTTCTGTCGTCTTTTCGCACTGCATTTGTCGTCTTTTCGTTCTGTCGTCTTTTCGCCTTCCCTTTGACATGCACGTTTCGGTCATTGCGGCCATTTCACGGTGATTACTAAATGTCGGAGACGATTTTGAATTGTTGGGGAAATGGGTAAAAAAGGCAGGATGTGTGGATACCTTATGTCCAATCAATAATAAACGGAGGGTTACCATTTCTTTTAAAGGTGGTACATCAGGATTTTTCTAGAAACATCTTAAATTATAAAATTGTTCCAGTTCATGATAAAACACTTATATCAATCAAAATATGATGTTAGAACCATTTTGTTAATGTCTAAACGTTGAAAACACCATATAGTTAGGACGGAAACGGACGTAAAATGCTGAAATTAACCTTGGTGCGTCACCTAGGATAGCACGTATTACTGTGCAGAATGAATTTCTTTGCACATAAGGGATAATTTTTAGGCTCATTCATTATGTTTTGGCCATGTAGAATAGAAAATATCAATATTTGTCAATTTTAAGTCGGACACCTAGACCCCCATGAAAAGCCTGATGTACTCCCTTTAAATGGTTTTTATAAACGCAGAATGGTTCATTTAATATGAATATTAAAACATGTTGATGTAATGATGATTATGTTGATGTAGTGATGTTTAGTTTGATGTAATGGTGATTATGTTGATGACAATGGCGATGATTATGATGATATTAGTTTACTGCAATGATGATTATGATAATTTTGTTTACGAAATTGATAATTATGGTGATAATTTTGATTAGGTTGATGGTGATGAATTGATGATTATGATGATGCGGATAACTAGGATTATGTTAATGTGATGATGTTAATGATGATCATCAGGATTATGTTAATGCAAAGATGGTTAAAATAAACGGTGATGAATATGATGGAAATGTTGATGCATTGATGATAATGGTGATGATTATGATTTTTACTATTATTATTATTATTATTAATGTTGATACAATCGATGATAACGGTGATATTCAAAGAAAATGAAAGTGATATTAATATGTTGATGATTTGATAGATGTCAGCGAAATGATGTTGTTGATTGTGATGATAATGATGTTGACAGACTGAAAACTGTGTTTATGTGATGATGATTATGTAATGAAAAATATTTTGATGAGAAATATTTTTATGGGAAAATGATTGTGTTGATGTAGTGATGATTATGATGATGAAAATGATAATGATGTTAATGTGGTGATGATTGGATTGATGTGATGATAATGGTATTGCCAATTAGGTGACGATAATATTAATGATTATGATGATTTTTATTGTTTCGTAATTATGGATGATGACTATGTTTATATGGTTTGATGACGAAAATAACAAGTCAGTCTTTATATTAGTTAAATGTCACATTATCAAGTATTTAGTGAATGCACCAACTTAACTTAACTTAAGTTATCTAATTTTCTGTATGATCTTTGCTCGTTTCGAGTTCGATAAGTAGTATGAACTTGTTTGTATTACATGTTTGTTTTTTTACGATACTCTCTATCTCTACTATTTTCCCTTTCCTTGTAGATGCACATTTCCTTGCTCGGTTTGTTGACTCAGGCGTCTTGGTTGTACTAGGTTGGCCACCCTCCATATACATGTGTTACATGTTGAGAGTGTCTTTATTGCCCAATGGGTAACGATTTAATGTGTTGGAAGGTGGCTCTTTCATTGTATCTGTAGTGGCATTCCCAAGAAAATGACATTTATAACGACACCGTTAAACTTTTTTGTTTATATACTATCATGTTTAACTAAATGTTTGCGTATTACGTTAAAAAATGTCACGGAGTATTTAAAATTGAGTATTTTAAATTTTGAATTTGCACTAGTTGCTTTATCATTAATCATTACTTCTGGAGATGTAGAACTAAATCCAGGTCCATCAATGTCAACTGATACTAGCTTAACTTTATTTCATCTTAATATTAGAAGCATTCGAAATAAACTTGAATTTATTAAGGATAATTATACTGACTTTGATATTTTGTGTTTTACCGAGACACATCTTACACATGAAATAACTGACGATTTCTTACTTATTGAAAATTTTGTTACTACTTATAGGAAAGACAGCACTGCTCATTCTGGAGGTATGTTATTGTATGTTTCGTCAAATATAATATCCAACAGAGTACATGAACTCGAACATATTTCACCAGAATATATATGGATTGAAATTAAAAATCGTAACGAAACCATACTTATATGCACTGTGTATCGTAAACCTAATAGTAATGTAGACTTCTGGAACAGATTTAATTTAAGTATTGAGCAATCGTTAGAAAGAGCAAAGAGTATAATTATAGTTGGAGATGTAAATGAGGACCAGTTAAACTTGAATAATCACCAACTGAGAGATATAATGTTGATTAATAATCTCACCAATGTAATTACAGAACCAACCCGAGTCACTGACAATTCTTCAACTTTAATTGATCCAGTAGTTATGTCAGATTCTGTTAAAGCACATGACTTTGCTATTATTATAACACCACGGGACGTTACTGACCATTTCGGATCATACATTTGTGTCAATTTTAATCAAATTATTACATTATCATTCACAAGACAAGTTTGGAATTATAAAAATGGTGATTTTATAAAATTAAACAGACTCATAGAAGATACTGATTGGTCCTTTCTTCATAATAATGATTTAGAAGTTGCGAGCAATGCTTTTACGAGTAAGTTTACGGAATTAATTCAAATATGCATACCCTCTAAACAAGTAACTATACGACCGAATGATAAACCTTGGTATGATTCTGAGATTCGTCGAACTTCAAGACAACGTGACCGAAAAAAACGTATCGCAATTAAATCTCGTTCTAATTCGGATTGGATATCATACAAACGTCTCAGAAATAAAGTTAATAATTTAAAAAAATACGCAAAAGAACGTTTTTTCAATAATATAGAAAGTACATTAATCGAAACCAGCTCAAACAATCCTCGTCAATATTGGAAAATTTTAAAACACCTTATTAAGTCAAACAAACATTCTGAAACTATACCCCCATTAAAAACTACATTATCGAACGGAGAAATAATATATTCTGTATCTGATGTTGATAAAGCAAACTGTTTAAATGATTTTTTTGTTTCAATTGCCTCAATCGATGAAACGAACGCAGTTTTACCAAATTTTGTTACAAAAACAGATGCCTGTTTAGACAATATTTCTGTTACCGAATCAGAAATTATGGATATTTTAAAAATATTAGACGTTAACAAAGCAACAGGAAACGATGGAATAAGTCAAAAAGTACTGAAAGAAACAGCTGTAACGATTTGCAAACCTCTTTGTATTTTATATAATAGATCGTTGAACGAATCTTAATTTCCGGACATTTGGAAATTAGCAAACGTTATGCCACTTTTCAAAAGAGGTCTTACATATATTTCGACTAATTATAGACCAATCTCGCTGCTAAGTTGTGCAGGGAAAGTTTTTGAACGGGTCGTTTATAAGTTTATTTATAACCATTTACATATTAAAAACTTATTTTTCAAAAATCAATCTGGTTTTCTCACAGGCCATTCGACAGTTCATCAACTTGTCGATATATATCATAATATTTGTCAAGCTTTTGACGCCAAACAATATACGTGTATTGTATTCGCAGATATCTCTAGAGCTTTTGATAGGGTATGGCATAAAGCGCTTTTATTTAAACTTAAGCAAAATGGAGTAAATGGTAAATTACTTTCTTGGATTGAAAGTTATCTTAATAATAGAAGGCAACAAGTATTTGTAGGAAACGCGTATTCTGAAATCAAAAACATAACCGCGGGCGTTCCTCAAGGCTCTGTGCTCGGACCCCTTTTGTTTTTAATATATGTTAATGATATATCCGAAAATATGTTAAGCATAGCTCGTTTTTGTTTGCCGATGATAGTTCTTTTTCAGTATCCACTTCAAGAATTGATGATATGGAGGGTATTTTAAACCATGATTTAAACATTGTTTCAAATTGGTCAAAAACATGGTTAGTTCAGTTAAACGCCAGTAAAACTGAAGCATTATTTTTTTCAAAAAGCAATGAACAGCGTCAGCCTAATCTTATTTTAGACAACACCCAGTTGTCGTTTGTTGAACACCATAAACATTTAAGCATTACTTTGAGCCATGATGGCAAATGGCATATGCATATCGAAAATATCTCTCTTTCGGCTTCCAAAATCATTGGAACTATGAGGCTTTTGAAATTTACACTAAGTCGTAAGGCATTAAATCAAATTTATTTATCGTTTGTCCGTCCAATCTTAGAATATGCTGCTATTGTTTGGGATGGCTGCAGCGAATATGAAAAAAATAAACTTGCAAAAATACAGCATGAAGCTGCACGTATTGTGACCGGTCTTACCCGTTCGGTATCTATTGTTAATTTAATGAATGAAATAGGATGGTTAACGTTATCAGAACGGCGTAAGTTCCAAAAACTTTCTGTTGTATATAAAATGAAAAACGGAACAGTGCCTGAATACCTGGCAAATCTACTGCCAAGAACCGTAGCGGAAGAAACTCCATATCCCCTCAGGAACGCAGAAAATTTCTCACAGACTTCAGTTAGAACCTCTATTTTTATGAATTCATTTATTCCATCAGCTATGAAACTCTGGAATGATTTACCTTTAGATATTAGAAATTCAGGCTCATTAAACACATTCAAAGTTCAGCTTATGCGAATAATGTTTACTAATTCAAATGTTCCTAGTTTTTACTTTTCTGGTGTACGTTTTTTTTCTGTTATGCATGCTAGGATAAGAAATCCATGTAGTAATCTCAATAATGACCTTTGTCAAAATCATTTACGCGAATCGCATTCGCGGTCAGGGTAATGAAGATGCAAATCATTTCTTCTTTGAATGTATGCAATTCAATGTTGAAAGGCTCGAACTTTTCCAGTCAACACGTTCGTTTCATCCTTTAAGCTCAAATACATTATTGTTTGGAAGATTAGATCTTACAACACAAGAAAATGGTTTGATTTTTAATTCTGTTCAAAACTTTATTAGAGATAGTCATCGATTTACTTAAAAGTGATATATAGCGTGTCTTTTGAGCATATATTCTGAAATATATCTATATAATATACAATCTGTTCAAATATTACACTTATTGGTTGTCCCGTTTTCTCACAGTAGCCAATTTTATCTCATAGCGCACACGCTTCGAGTTTCGCCCTTTTTGAAGACATGTAAGTGTCACGTGATCCTGTGACGTCATTGGTACCAAACGATTAGCGGTGTCGCATTGAGTTGTATAGTATTGTCTATGTAGGATTACGTTTTATGGTACGTTTTAAAAATGCCGTGAGCTGTAGCTTGGTGTCAAAGTGTGCATAAAAAAAGGACAATCTAATAACACCAGTTTCTTTCGTTTTCCTAATCAGGTTAATGATAGATTAAGATTAGAAGTGTGGGTGGACCGCTGTCGACGAAAATCGCCCGTCGCGTCAAAAAAATGGGAACCTTCGAAAGACGCGCGAGTTTGTAGTAAACACTTTGAGTTGGATTCGTGGGAAGTCCATCCTTTGGTTTCATTTTCATTGAATTTGGAGGACAAACGGCCATGCAGATTAAAAACAACAGCGATACCAACAATATTTTCTTACAAAAATGAGAAGTGCCTAACCCCGCCGTCTCCGAGCAAGTTTTATTCGCCGATTCGACCGGCGTTGAGGAAGAAATTATTAAATGAGGTAGGATAGAAGTTTTTGTTCAGTTATCTTAGCAATTCCTCGGGTATGTGTATGATAAATTGTAGAAAGGTATATAGTCTTAGATCTGTACATCGTGATTGTTTAGCTGTTGAATTAGATGCGCATACGTCTTACGTGAACGGCGCTAATATAATGTAGCCGTCTTTTTCAAAAGATTGCTATAAAGGTTTAGCATATAAATGTAAATGAATTCGGTGAAATAAACACTGTGTCGTTGATTCAATATATATTTTGTAGTATTTTTTTTTTTTTTTTTTTTTTTTAAATTATACACCTTCTTCTTCCAATAGTGTTATAGATTTATAGAGAGTTATGTATCGGTCTCTGGATTTGAAAATAATGACAAAATGTTTCATGGATGTCTATTAAAAGGCAGAAAATGGATAATGTTACTAGCTATTATATTAGTTGAGTAATGTTGCATGGCAAAACAACAACAATAACGGCTTTTACCTCATGCAGTAAGTAAACTAAGTGCTTTACAAGCATATATATATACTTTATATTCTAAATCAAAAAATTGATCTGTTATGTCTGTTTTTTCGATCTCTACATGTACATAATACATAATGTCGTGCTCATTTGACTATATTATTTAGATCATAGTATTTTTCACTCTTCGTGCGCGATGAACTAGTTTCTCACGCATCATATATCCGTCTTGTGCAATACGCGGCTCGCCGCGGCGGTATTGCACCGCTCACGGCATTGCAATATACAGGAAATGTAGGCATATCATAAAACTACGTTTCCCTAAATGGTGCGTGCTTTTGTCATATACCGACGTATGTACCCTGATTAGGCTTTACTTCAATAGGGCACCGCAATAGTTGATTTAGTCGGTGTGTGGTATATTGTTAGTTGGGGGCACGTGGAGAAAGCGTGTCATACTGCAAATCCGAATCTCATACACCACTATAGAGTGTTTGGAGGCGGCGGGAACTTATGGTATATAGAATACTATAGAAATTAGATGCTGTTTCATTTATTTATTTATTTAACAATTATACTTACTAGACTCTAAATATATTTTTTCAATGTCTACTTTTCGGCAAAAATAAAGTCCTTAATCTGACGCTCGTATTAATGTACAAGTATTAGACCATGTTCATTCATTCGGAATATACTGCATTTCGCGCTTAGTGTAAATGTACCGAGCTATTGCAGCGTTGCTGGTGACTTACAGTCAGAATTTCGATGAAAACAATGCCAACACGACCAAGCTCTTCATTTGCACCTGCACCGCGTTCAACTTCCTCATCGGTTGATGAATCCGAGGTATTTTCATCCTCAGACATGAATTATGGCTCAAAATCGTTAGGTTCCACATTGTGCAACCGTCTTATCATGGGCATTTCATCTGACTCAGCATCATAGTCGCTTAATTCCGACATTTCCACACACACTATACTGTTTTTGCGTGCTTTCCCTATGTACAAATGGTTTCGTTTTGTTCCCAATGACGTCACTTCCGGTTTTACGAGGAAGAGTTTTCCCCCTTTTTTTTTTTTTCAATTTTTAGCGAAGCCTGTTCGTCTTTTCGGTTTTTATCTTTAAAAACATATTTTCACTAAACATACATCAATAGCATAGTAAACAGTAATAGTATTTATAATGATATTTAATAATTAAAAACATATCAACAACGGATTTGCTGATTTAGGACAAATTTCATCTTTAAGTTTGCCATTACATTTTATCTGTCTAATCAACCCGAGCAATGCTACATGTGTTGCATTATTCTTTCTTCCACTTCTACTTTTTCTTTAATTCTTTTTTTCTATTTTCTTATTATCTTAACATCTTCTACTACATATCATGTTGTAGTTAATCCAGTTTATTGATACGTGTTAATAGCAATTGTCATTCATTATATTTGTTAAAACTACATTGTAGGGAAGGGCCGTAACTAATGTGGGTAGCACTTGTGGCCCGACCCGATTGTATTGTACTTGTACATATATGGCAATAAAATATGTTTAAATCATTAAAACATAATAATATAAACATAATATTTTGACTGTAATTTAGTAGTAACTTTCCGGGACTGATACTGATGATCATGCCTGGACCAGTCGTACTAATATCATGTTTGGGGTAAACTTTATATTCTTATTATTTAAACTGGTATGTAACAATGTAAGATGGTTTAGCGGACATAACTATCGATTTGTTTATGTAAAAATGTAATAAAATTACTTTGAATTTAATGATTTACTTTCCGGGGCCACTTAATAATAGACACGATTTTGGCTCATATTCTTCGATCTATTCAAACGAATGGCAAGCAAAATATTGACATTTAAATTTAACACTAACTTTCCGGGACCGTTTGTTGAAACCATTATATCACAATGATTATACCTTATATTTATCAATGTAGGATGCAGACCTGCCATTTCTCAGGCTTTGCGCCAGTAATTACCGGCTTTTTGATTAGATTACCGGCTTACCGGCTTTTCTGTTAAAATTGCAGGCCTTTTTAGAAAAAAATCATACATTTTATTAGTACCCAATTATTAACAAAAATACCAACACGTGTACCCAATACGCGACTGCGTGTGGTCAGCTGATGGCAACTAACTGGTGTGTACACCACAGTCCACCAATCAATTAGTCCAAATCGCAAATCTTATTTAATTCGAGTTCTGTAATTCGAGTTCTGTATACGATCTAAACACCGTTTCTTCAGAAAACGAAATTGATAATAACATAAATAGTTTTTATAAAATGTTCGATGATACGTGTGGTCATTTATTTAAAAAGAAAATTAACGATAGGAATTGCAATTCCGATTGGAATACGCAACCATGGTATGATTCGACATGTAAAGAAAAGCAGTGCGAATTTTATGAAAAACTAAACTATTTCAGAATTAACAAAACCGATGAAAACAGACACTGTTTAACGAAAGCTCGAACTGAATATAAAAATATCATTAGAAACAAAAAACGTGAGTTTGATAAAAAACAAACAAAACGATTAGAAAACATGCGTTACAAAAATGCGAAAGAGTACTGGAAAATGTTAAAAGGTTTGTCAACACCAAATAAATCAAAGTCGCTAAAGGCGTCTCATTTTGCAGAATATTTCAAGTCAATAAATAATCCAGAATCGGCTTTTTTTCAACCAGATGAAGATGTTATATTTTTTAATGAAAGATATCTTAATGGTGAAATACAAATCATGTTTGAAGAATTAGATCACAAAATAACACACGGTGAAATAAGCAAAGCATGTAGGGAATTAGGTTTAAACCGTTCAGGAGGGCCAGATCTTGTCATTAACGAAATTTTTAAGTATGGGATCAACTATTTAATTGGTTATTTAAGTAAATTGTTCAACAAAATCTTAGACCAGGGCTATTTCCCAGAAAAATGGTCAGAAGGTTATGTCATACCATTGCACAAAAAAGGGGATGTTAATAAACCGGAAAATTATAGAGGCATAACTTTACTTAGTACTTTGGGAAAACTTTTTACAAGGATTTTAAACAATAGATTAAACGAATGGGCGGATAAATATCAAGTTTATATAGAAGCACAAGCTGGTTTTAGAAAACATATGGGAACTATTGATAATATATTTATTGTACACGGTGTAATATCCCATTTGTTGAATGATAACAAAAAATTATATGTCGCCTTTATTGATTTTACCAAAGCCTTTGATTTTATTGTAAGAGATATTTTATGGTATAAACTCATAAAGACTGGGGTCAGAGGAAAAATCTTAGAAGTTATTAAATCTATGTACAAAAATGTAAAATCACGTGTTAAATATGAGAATCAGTTGAGCGAAGAGTATACATGTTTTCTGGGAGTCGCTCAGGGTGAATGTCTGTCACCTTTTTTGTTTTCCATGTATCTGAATGACCTTGAAGAAACTTTTATTTTAAAAGGATATACGGGAATTGATATGGGTATGTTAAAGTTGTGTTTACTTCTTTACGCTGATGACATAGTTATCTTTTCAGAAAACGAGAGCGGTTTACAGGATGGTTTAAATATTTTGAGTGATTATTGTACTAAATGGAAACTTACTGTAAATGTGAATAAAACAAAAGTTATGGTGTTTAAAAAAGGTGGGAGAAACAGAAGAAATATACATTTTATCTATAATGGTTCACAACTTGACATTGTCAACAAATTTACGTATTTAGGGATAGTTTTTACAACTGGTGGGTCTTTCAGAGAAACCCACGAGGCACTAGCGGGACAAGCTCTCAAAGCAATATACAAATTAAAATCATATGTGTATAAATTTCATGATATATCTGTGAGTCATATGTTAGATTTATTTGATAAACTAATTTTACCTATTTTGAACTATGGGGCTGAAGTTTGGGGGTTTTCAGAGGCTAAAGTAATCGAACGAGTTCATTTACAATTTTGTAAACATTTATTAGGAGTAAAAATTCAAACTCAAAACGATTTTATTTATGGAGAGTTAGGAAGAACTACATTACAACAATATAGAATGAAAGCTATTATTCGTTATTGGTTTAAACTTTTGAAATGCAATGAGTTAAAATATATTAAAATTACATATAATACACTGTTAGCAGACTTAGACAAATATCCAAATAAGATTTCTTGGGTGAGATCTGTGAAAAATGTTCTTGAAAGATTAGGATTTTATGATGTATGGTTTTTTCAAGGGGTGGGAAATGTAAATAGTTTTCTTTCTCTATTTACTCAGAGATTAAATGATACTTTTGTACAGAAATGGAACGAAAATTTATCAAATTCAACTAGAGCAAATTGTTACATTTTATTCTCGGAATTCAGTTTAAACCCTACTTAGATAACGTTACTATCAAAAAATTTAGATTAGCGTTAACTAGACTTAGAGTGTCATCTCACAGACTTGAAATAGAGACTGGAAGGTGGCACAAACCTACAAAAATACCACTTTCAGAAAGAAAATGTAAACTTTGTAATTCTTTAGAGGACGAATTTCATTTTATACTAGAATGTCCACTTTATTATGATTTTAGAGAGGTGTATATTAAAAAGTTTTATTGGAAAAGACCAAATATACCCAAATTTATAGAATTGTTGCAATCAAAAAATGTTAAAATTGTTAGAAATCTCGCTATTTATATTTTTAAAAGCTTTCAAAAAAGAAACGAAACTTACGATATAATATAGGGGAATTCCTCCTCTTACTTGCTTATTTATCATATAAAGTCAATGACATATCTGTCTGATGTGAAAAGTCATATACTTTTTTACTTTGATGTAAGCCTTACCTTAAGAAAATAAGAAAATAAAAGGTTATAACGATTATATGTATAATACATGTTTGAAATGAATATATTCATACTAGTAATACTGTTAAAACTGATGACTGCTAACCATTGACTGTTTAATTATAAATATGATGTGTATTTTGTATTGTATACTGATAGGCCATTTGGTCTTTTGTATTAATAAAGTTTATCTATCTATGATAAACAAAAAAATGATATTTCACTTGCACTTCACTTCCTGGATGGTATAGCAAACATAATTAAGAATGTATTTCATATTTTACGGAACTGTTAAACATGTACGTGACTGATAATTGTGCTAACATGATTGTTCATTTGGAAGTCAATAAATGCCTTACCCTAATATTTGATTTTCTCTTAATATGTTATTTAAAATAGTTGTGTAACATACGAGGGTCATTCAATAAGTTCTGTCAATAACGCGTTTTAACACTTATGTGCTCGTTGTGAGTGTTGATGTTTGGTACAAATGAAACGAAATTTCAATACCATTCCATTGATGGTAAAATAATATCACTTATACATACTGAGGCATTTTCGTCCTGAGTTTTTTTCAGGTATGTTAACTGTTACTTTTTTAAATGCCTGTTTCTCATTAAATTCTTGTCGAAGACCTTGAAATTTCTAATACATTACCAGTTATATCTGTGCATTACAAGATTTAGAATTTAAGCATGGTAGATGAAAAGGCATTGTCTTAGAAATTAACATTTTAAGCTAACATGAAAAATTAATTTAATGATAAATGGACATTAAATGGAAGGGCAGTCTTCGGAAATAGCGTTTTTGGATGATCGATATTTTCACTAAACATTGTGAAAAATTCTACAATAATGTATTGAATATGAAATTTAAACACTGAAGGACTAGGATTTGTAAAAAAAATATGAAAACATATTAATACTATGAGAATAATTACGACATTTAAAAGATATTATAACATTTCCGTAAACAAAATGAAGAAAATCAGTGTTATTTCCGCTAAAATTTAGGGATATGCATTCACTCGTATCTGGTTTACAGCAAGACCTTTCCGAATTCTCGACAATCATTTTCATGGATTATAGGTGAATAACAACAGATGGCGCACAAGAAAATTAAAAGCATAGAATTATTCAAATAATTTTTACAACGTTTTGTAACAAGGTCATTTTCAGAGATGCAGTATCCAAAAGGTGTGGTAGGGGGAGGTAATGCAGGGGTATAAATAAGCGGAAATCTTTCATTTTTGTTGTGGAATTGAAGAGAGCGAACCCAGTAGTACTATAAATACACTACTTTATCTCAGTGTAATATCCAGTTCAAAGGATATATGTCTAGTGACAGAACTTTTTGAAGCACCCTCGTATCAAACAGTATGAGAGTGGACCTTTGTTGATGGTAATACGGTAATAGTTTAGAACTATATCTACACCATATGAAATATAATAGTCAAGAAAGAAGGTAACACATATACACGTTCTTAATAATGTTAGCTCGACTCTTTCGAAAAAAAGAGAGAAATTGTCTGAAGTTTTTAGGTACATTTAAGCTTGTATCTCCGAAACTGATTTACATAATGGACTGTAACTTTATACATGTGTTATACAAGATCATACAGCCAGGTTACGGTCATACACAACTGTTAAATATGGACTCATTTAAGATCCTCTGTTCCTATAATATACATATTGCAATTAAATATCGACACTTTCAAAAAGAACTGATTAAGATAAAGCCAAACATATACTTTTCACTTCAATATTCATTACATAAGATGTGAAAAACTAGTTAATGAGTTGCAGAACCAATACAATTCATTACTTTTATTCGACATGCCATAATTACACGATTATTGCCTTACGCAAGACTAGTGTTCAATATAATTGTGATGACAATTCTGCGATTTAAACGATTTAACAGAACTAGTAACCCTTCGTTTATTATTTATTGAACATACGGTATGCACACTCCCTGTCGATTTTTCCCGATTCTCCGACAGTTCAAAATCGTCCCGACTTCTAGTAGTCAACCGGAAGGCGAAAAGACGACAGACCGAAAAGACGACAGAACGACAGAACGAAAAGACGACAGAGCGAAAAGACGACAGAACGACAGACCGAAAAGACGCCATTTTAAGGACGAAAAGACGACAGAACGCCACGCGAAAAGACGAAAAGACGATAATATCAAATGGCGTCTTTTCGCTCTGAAGTGTCGTCTTTTCGCGTGCCGTTCTGTAGTCTTTTCGCCCTGGAAATGGCGTCTTTTCGTTCTGTCGTCTTTTCGTTCTGTCGTCTTTTCGCGCTGCATTTGTCGTCTTTACGTCCTGTCGTCTTTTCGTTCTGTCGTCTTTTCGGGAGGTGAAATAACGAAAAGACGACAAATGGCAGAAAACAGCCTCCATAATAATGCATATTATAACATTTTATTCAAATGGGATAACGTAAAATTTAATATTAATCATGTTTTCATATTAATAAAATTACGAAAGTAAAATAACTAATATATCTTTGGTTATTGTATCTATAAACCCTAACATTATTTAAAAACAATTAATAGATAGATAATAGATAAACTTTATTAATACAAAAGACCAAATGGCCTATCAGTATACAATACAAAATACACATCATATTTATAATTAAACAGTCAATGGTTAGCAGTCATCAGTTTTAACAGTATTACTAGTATGAATATATTCATTTCAAACATGTATTATACATATAATCGTTATAACCTTTTATTTTCTTATTTTCTTAAGGTAAGGCTTACATCAAAGTAAAAAAGTATATGACTTTTCACATCAGACAGATATGTCATTGACTTTATATGATAAATAAGCAAGTAAGAGGAGGAATTCCCCTATATTATATCGTAAGTTTCGTTTCTTTTTTGAAAGCTTTTAAAAATATAAATAGCGAGATTTCTAACAATTTTAACATTTTTTGATTGCAACAATTCTATAAATTTGGGTATATTTGGTCTTTTCCAATAAAACTTTTTAATATACACCTCTCTAAAATCATAATAAAGTGGACATTCTAGTATAAAATGAAATTCGTCCTCTAAAGAATTACAAAGTTTACATTTTCTTTCTGAAAGTGGTATTTTTGTAGGTTTGTGCCACCTTCCAGTCTCTATTTCAAGTCTGTGAGATGACACTCTAAGTCTAGTTAACGCTAATCTAAATTTTTTGATAGTAACGTTATCTAAGTAGGGTTTAAAACTGAATTCCGAGAATAAAATGTAACAATTTGCTCTAGTTGAATTTGATAAATTTTCGTTCCATTTCTGTACAAAAGTATCATTTAATCTCTGAGTAAATAGAGAAAGAAAACTATTTACATTTCCCACCCCTTGAAAAAACCATACATCATAAAATCCTAATCTTTCAAGAACATTTTTCACAGATCTCACCCAAGAAATCTTATTTGGATATTTGTCTAAGTCTGCTAACAGTGTATTATATGTAATTTTAATATATTTTAACTCATTGCATTTCAAAAGTTTAAACCAATAACGAATAATAGCTTTCATTCTATATTGTTGTAATGTAGTTCTTCCTAACTCTCCATAAATAAAATCGTTTTGAGTTTGAATTTTTACTCCTAATAAATGTTTACAAAATTGTAAATGAACTCGTTCGATTACTTTAGCCTCTGAAAACCCCCAAACTTCAGCCCCATAGTTCAAAATAGGTAAAATTAGTTTATCAAATAAATCTAACATATGACTCACAGATATATCATGAAATTTATACACATATGATTTTAATTTGTATATTGCTTTGAGAGCTTGTCCCGCTAGTGCCTCGTGGGTTTCTCTGAAAGACCCACCAGTTGTAAAAACTATCCCTAAATACGTAAATTTGTTGACAATGTCAAGTTGTGAACCATTATAGATAAAATGTATATTTCTTCTGTTTCTCCCACCTTTTTTAAACACCATAACTTTTGTTTTATTCACATTTACAGTAAGTTTCCATTTAGTACAATAATCACTCAAAATATTTAAACCATCCTGTAAACCGCTCTCGTTTTCTGAAAAGATAACTATGTCATCAGCGTAAAGAAGTAAACACAACTTTAACATACCCATATCAATTCCCGTATATCCTTTTAAAATAAAAGTTTCTTCAAGGTCATTCAGATACATGGAAAACAAAAAAGGTGACAGACATTCACCCTGAGCGACTCCCAGAAAACATGTATACTCTTCGCTCAACTGATTCTCATATTTAACACGTGATTTTACATTTTTGTACATAGATTTAATAACTTCTAAGATTTTTCCTCTGACCCCAGTCTTTATGAGTTTATACCATAAAATATCTCTTACAATAAAATCAAAGGCTTTGGTAAAATCAATAAAGGCGACATATAATTTTTTGTTATCATTCAACAAATGGGATATTACACCGTGTACAATAAATATATTATCAATAGTTCCCATATGTTTTCTAAAACCAGCTTGTGCTTCTATATAAACTTGATATTTATCCGCCCATTCGTTTAATCTATTGTTTAAAATCCTTGTAAAAAGTTTTCCCAAAGTACTAAGTAAAGTTATGCCTCTATAATTTTCCGGTTTATTAACATCCCCTTTTTTGTGCAATGGTATGACATAACCTTCTGACCATTTTTCTGGGAAATAGCCCTGGTCTAAAATTTTGTTGAACAATTTACTTAAATAACCAATTAAATAGTTGATCCCATACTTAAAAATTTCGTTAATGACAAGATCTGGCCCTCCTGAACGGTTTAAACCTAATTCCCTACATGCTTTGCTTATTTCACCGTGTGTTATTTTGTGATCTAATTCTTCAAACATGATTTGTATTTCACCATTAAGATATCTTTCATTAAAAAATATAACATCTTCATCTGGTTGAAAAAAAGCCGATTCTGGATTATTTATTGACTTGAAATATTCTGCAAAATGAGACGCCTTTAGCGACTTTGATTTATTTGGTGTTGACAAACCTTTTAACATTTTCCAGTACTCTTTCGCATTTTTGTAACGCATGTTTTCTAATCGTTTTGTTTGTTTTTTATCAAACTCACGTTTTTTGTTTCTAATGATATTTTTATATTCAGTTCGAGCTTTCGTTAAACAGTGTCTGTTTTCATCGGTTTTGTTAATTCTGAAATAGTTTAGTTTTTCATAAAATTCGCACTGCTTTTCTTTACATGTCGAATCATACCATGGTTGCGTATTCCAATCGGAATTGCAATTCCTATCGTTAATTTTCTTTTTAAATAAATGACCACACGTATCATCGAACATTTTATAAAAACTATTTATGTTATTATCAATTTCGTTTTCTGAAGAAACGGTGTTTAGATCGTCTTCAATACTATTAAGATTATTTTTAAAAAGGTTCGTGCCAAGCATTTCTTTGAATAAACACGCTTTATCGTTATTCCATTTATAGGTGTATTCAACGTATTCTAGATCGCATTCACTTTCACAATTAACATTTGTTGACTTACCAAATGAAAACAAAATAGAACAGTGATCTGATAAAACATTTGGTTCATCAACTACAAATGAAGTAAACAATGTCATTAAATTTGTCCGGCATAAAACATAATCAACTACACTACTCCCGTTATGTGTAATACATGTAAACTTCCCTAATCCTTTATCATTCCCTAATCGTCCATTCATAATTCGCATACCTGATGATTTGCAAAAATTTAATAAATAATTTCCATTTTCATTTGTGTTTTTGTCCTCAGAATCTCTTTGTAACGAAACGTCTTCTACATAATCGTCTGGTAATAAGTTCAAATTAAATAAATATTCATTCTCAACATAATCAAAACGTGTCCCCACTCTCGAATTCATATCCCCTGTAATTAAAAAATTACATTTATTGTCAAACTTATTTTCAAAATACAACATATCATCGGCAATAATATCAAAAATATTTTGTTGTACAAACACTTCTCTGCTACTTCCACTTGGAATATTATAACATAAACATAATAATAACGGTTCATTTAAACCGAATAACTTTCCATCCATTTTAAGCCATATTATACAATCATCTACAGTTTTTAATAATAAATCATCCGTAACAAAATGATTGGAAATGTATATAATTAAACCCCCACTGTCTCTACGTGCATTTTTAAGCTTTAACGTCCGGTGTAATGCGTAACAAGTGAAACCATCTATTTCATAATTGAGTTCATTATTTAACCATGTTTCAGTAAACAGAATTATATCATTTGTTTTAAAAATAAGTTTAACTTCCTCAGATTGCAACTTGTTATAGCTTTTCCCAATAAGTCCTTGAATGTTCAATACACAAAATCGAATTCCCTCCCCTCCGCTTTCCTATTTGTGATCGTCCCCATCGTTGTGTTTTTGTTTACTTGTGCCGTGGGAATCGCCTGTGACGTCATTTGTGATTTTCCGTGCTGCAAAGGTAATGTTGCGTGTCGTCGATTTGTTTACGGACAGTGACCTAGTTCTGCGATGTGTATTCACTTGAGCCTTGAGCGTTTCCTGAGGATTTATTTTGCGTTGTGTTATTGTTGGATTTACAGGAGTATTTGTCTCGACCTGTTTTTGGATTAACTGTGCTGGCCTAATAAATGGTGAGTCTTTTGCTTTTACAGTCTGCGCACACGTTAAATCAACGGTCTCACGTGATGCCTCCAGGCGAACTGCATGTGATTTGTGTTCCAGGGTCACGTGTTCATTGTTTACCTTTTCGGTGTGGGCGTTGTCTTCGCTGGTTTGTGTACGTTCGTTTACTGTAGATCGTGCAACGGGAGTTTTAAATACAGAGTCTGGGAAAACATTGGCTGCATCTGGACCACCAGTAGCTGCGTTATTCGAGTATGCACTAATGTTTCGTTGGGTTTTGTGTGATGTCCATATCTGTGCATGTGTTTCAGTTTCGTCCGTAAGTTCAAAACCATCAACCCTGCTTTCGCGTAACACATTGAACCACTCAGGAAATATATCGTCCTCCATACTACCATCAATGAATAATTTTGCCGGATATCTGATTTGGACTTTTTTTCTGTTTGAACGCGCATCTTTCGCTTTTTCTGACATGTACAGCTTCTTTCGTGCATCCGCGATCTCCTTTGGGTAGTCCCGATCCATACCAAACGGTGTGCCCTTTAACTTGTACGCGTTTTCGAGTATGATTTCCGTATCGACATAATCCCTGAGGCGCACAATTATCGGACGTTTAGGGTCGTATCTACCTCTGTACGTTTGGTTAACTACTGACCCGAGGCGGTGAGCACGCTCTATGCACATATCGGTTGTGTCAATATTTAGTTCATATCTCAAGAAATTCAGAATCAATGTTTTGCAATCATTTCTAGATTTTTCTGTAATCCCCCAAAATATCAAGTTATTTCTCCTGCTCCTGGCCTCAAGATCTATTGATTTATATGCCAACATCTTAAGTTTGCGCGATTGCATGTCTATGACCTTTTCAACCCGCTCCGTGCGTTTACCTGCCATATACACACGTTGATTTACACTCCTGGTGTCATCTAAACATTTATTTTGATTTTCTTCAACTAAGCTGAGTTTCTCGTAGTTTCTATTTAGACTGTTGAAAAGGCATGTCAATTTTTCGTTTTGTGTCAGTTGTGTGAAACACTCACTGTTTAAACTGTCTGTGCTTATCTTCTTGCGTTTTCCCCTCGATCCTTCGACCACCCAGCCGTTACCCCGCCCATCGTTCACCTCAAAGCGGTTCTGTGTTGGCACTGAAAAATCCATTCCATCTTCAACACTCATACCCGACGAATCACTACTATAGCCACCGTGAGCCATTGCTATTAGCACTCAAAAATATAAAGAGTTCGACCACTTATTTTACCCTTTGTTACTGTATAATGTTGTTTTTCCTTAGCTCATTCAAAAAATATATTTGCCACCATTAATATAAAGAAAAGGTAAAATCAGTGAAGTAATAACCATTAATTCACTGGTAAAATGTATATACCGTTCGAAAAGGTCGCTTGCGAAGTTGAAGTTATATTCAATATTGAACACACTAGATACACTAGAACAGTATTCCTGAGAAACCGATACACCCATAAATCCCCACCCCGTCCCCTCCCCCCTCCCATACACACAATGAAAACAATTAATAGGAAACATAAAATTCTAATGAAGAAAAGTAATACAATGCTGATTTTGGAGCCGAATCAATATGCCGAGTCTTGATATCATAGGTAACCATCCTGTAAAGTTTCGGAACAATCAGTTGTAATATGTAGGATGAGACGCAAATGATATTATAGTATAACATTAGACAAAAAAGGGGCCATGATAAAAGGTCGATTTTGGCGCCGAACGATATGCACATATTGACATCATAAGTAATATTCTGTAAAGTTTCAAAACAATCAGTGGAAAACTGTAGAAGGAAATAGAAATATATCATAAACCTTTACGAAAAAAAGGGCCGTACCTCGGATTATACAAACTTAAAGTTATATTTGGCCCCGGCTCGATATATGCACATCTTAACAGCATAGGTAAGTATCTTTGAAACAAGCAGTTGAAAACAGGCCATAGACGCACAAGATATTATAACGTAAAAATTGTTGAAAAAGGGACCATACCTCTGATAATACATGATCGAATTTGGCACCGAATCGATATGCACATCTTGATATCGTAGGTGAGCATTATGTTTAGAAACAATCACTTGAAAACTTTAGAAGAAGATAAAACAATCGGTTGAAAATTGTAGGAGATAGATGCACTCGGACTGACAGACGGACATGACCAACACTATATGCCCCTCACCATTCGGTGGTAGTGCATAACAAGTAATCCCCATCATGTTTAAGCAAACAGGCTAAGTAGTGTCTATATAGGCTTTACTGGAAAAGTTCCTTACAGTGCAGTAGATACAAATGTACTGTAAGTTATAAAATCATGGATTCACATTTATGATTCGAGTTCTATCATCTGAGCAAATAAGCTAAAGATACAACATGTTCCCAAAGTTAAAGTGTTGCCTGTGGGAACTGATATATGCACAGTCCTATAGATGCAAGAAAACTGCTTCCGACAATGAAACGTATTTTAATAATGTTTCTTTTATAAATATGTAGTTATTTCAAACAAGTGAGTCGATTAAAGCAGCACTGTTCATGCCATCACATATTTCAAACAACTTTAGTGACTTTTAACATTTAGCGGTTAACGGATTCCACTAAACGCTATATGTTAAAATGTATAACATTTAGCGTTTAGTCATTTTTTTACATTTATCGGAAGTTTTACATTTAGAGGAAGTTTTTGTTACATTTAGCGGAAGATTTTTTAACATTTAGCGGAAGTTTTTACATTTAGCGGAATTTTCACATTTAGCGGTGCTACACCTGTATATAATAATCTAAAAAATCTAAAGCGTAGAAAACCACAAAGCAAGTACGCAATGACTTGATAGAAACCAGAGCAACAAGAGAACAGACCGTTAAGCAAATTAAGGGTACGACAAGACAAGATTTAAGACAAACATTAATCCTTTGAGGATTTAGGTAGATAACATTTTAATAACATTTCAAGTTTTCATTTTTAAATATATATCACTGGTGCAGTATTATAAAAAAATGTTTCATGGTATCCGGTGAAGATTATAAGAATCTTTCATGGGTATCCGGTGAAGATAGGGAATTCCAACCCGAGGTATAAGTGTTTTTATCGGAACCGAGGCTCTGCCGAGGTTCCGATTAAAACACTTATACCGAGGGTTGGAATTCCCTATCTGAACCGAGTACCCATGATAGATTCTTTTTCTTGCATATCAGAGACATGTTGTGCGTCGACGCCGCCAGCTATTAACGTTTTGCATGTTTTCCTGCATACCGGATGTTGGCGCGCGTGAATTTTATCTCGACCCTAGGGTGAGATGGAAATATCTAGCCCCGGTAAAATGGCGGATATCCTTGTCCGGTATGCAAGAAAGGGCATTCCAACACGAGGTATAACTGTTTTTATCGAAACCAAAGTTTGGAATTTCCCTATCTAAACCGGATACCGATGATAGATTCTTGTTCTTGCATGTTATTTACATTCTGCGCGTTGACGTCCCCAACTATTAACGGTTTGCATGCTTATTTACACAATGACGTCATTCAACTATCACATATGGCCGTAGGAATTCGTTGCGTATCAACAATTTGAAAGTTCCACAGACGAAGCGAAACTGACTTCTCACGCTGCAGAGATCATCAACGAACATATTCTTCAAACTGATCATTCTTCTCTGTGTCCGACGTTGAGAGATGTCATCCAATAGATAGAAACAAGAAACAACTCATTGTGAAGTTCTCTCGTTACCACATAAAAAACTCAGTATACATGCACAGGAAAAACTTAAAAGGTAACTCGAGCAGAATCTTTGTTACTGAAGACTTAACATCCTATATCCATGGAATCATTAAACGTTTAATAAACGCTAGAATCCACAAAGAAATCAATGCTTTTTGGACTCGTGATGTTAGGATCTTTGCGAAGAAAGAAGAAACCAGTGTCCCTGTACTTTTAAAGACAATTGATCAGACCTTACTTTTTTTAGAATGACATGAACTATTATTCTTACAGTAATAACGAACACATGTGTCAGATGTCGTAATTAAAATATAGTGATATTTTGACTATAGTGCGTTATTTGTGGGAACTACGGTTATAAGTTTAACGATGACTATGATGATAATGGCGATGATGATATAATGTGTTGTGTATGATAACGATTGTGTAATGACAGCGATAATCGTAATTATCAAGGTATATCAATTACCAACATAATTATTATTATGTTGTTGATGATGGTGGTGATGAAGATGACGATAAATATATTAATGCGCATTATAAAAATGATGAAGATGATTGTGATGGGTGGTAATATTAATGATGATGATGATGATGATGATGATGATGATGATAATGATGATGATGATGATGATGATGATGACGATGATGATGATGATGATGATGATTAGCATTTATTTATTGGATATTATTGTTGAGACTATTTATCAGTACTATTATTATGTTGCTGATATGGTGCCGAGTACGATAACTTCACGATTAAAATTATGACCGATTATAATTATATGATAACTATGATGGCGATAATGGCAATTATGACCATACTAATGTGTGATGTTTGTATGTAATGATCACTGCGGAATATGCGATGACGGTGGTATTGATAATAACTGCTGTTTTTTTTATTACTCATTTACATATTTTGTTTGCGTTTATTTTAAAGGTGTGTGGCAAATGTCCGTAATTTCCGGTTAACATGTTCAAAACGTTTGACCAAATTAAAATTCATTGTTCTAAGCACTGCTAAATACCACTGATGTATGTCTCAATTGTTACTTGGTATATTTTTGGTTCACGATGATCTATGATCATCTATTATTAGCCAAAACTCAGTATTTTCTCGAGATTCTCGTAACAGGCAAAGTGAATGATTGTAGTTCTTTCCCATTCATTGTTACTATTTTTGACTCACGGCGTGACAAAGAGCAGTATTTGCTCCTGATTCTCGTAACAGGCAGAAGGAATGATTATACTGACTTTGCTTGATTAAACTTCCAGCTAATAAACACTGTCGGGATCCGTACACCGGATCTTGGTCAAGACCCCGTTCACTAGTACGGAGTTTTGGTCAGCCATGTTGTAGAAAACGTGCGGATAAGAACAGCAAAAGTAGGTTAACCACGTTTTTCTCCTATTTTTGTTCATTTATATGAATAATCAGTATTGGTGTATGTTGCGGAAACATTGCCCCATTCAAATATTACCGTACATTGTTGACATATGACTTTAAATGCTACAATTCGGATCAAAGAAAAACAATTGCCGGTGTTGAAAATCGCCGAAAGTACCCTTCAGCAATAAATATCTCATTAATTTTCAAGTTAATGAAAATTTTGAATTGGCAGATTTATTTGTTTTTCCAAAATACGTGCATGCTCAAAATTTCAGCATCATTCGTCCGAAATTGGCCGAGATATGAATCGAAACAAAATTAATGTTTGTGTACGGGGTCTTGGGCACTTGTGTACGGAGTACTGCAAATATTCTCTGTTTACTGTACGGAGTTTTGCTTTAAATATATTGTATGAAACTATGGTTTTAATGGTACTTGCATTACATGTAATACATAAAACATTCATTGAATGTTTGTAAACAGTCAATGTAGTGTCATTAGAACTGAATCAACGTAGATTTCCATGAACAGATATGATCATGCGAGGTATATAGATAATTAATATTAACCCATGCCGTTATCTATATCATGTGTTGTCAATGTAGTTTAAGAACCAACTTTACATTTCCTATTAACATGCTTAGGAAAGTTTGACATAGTTTAGATGTCAGTATGGGGCATAGAATTAATTTTAACCTGACAGGCAAACTGTTTGAAAAAATACGGTAAGGATTTTTAACGCCTGTGGGACGTATAATAATACTTTATTTAAACAATATTTTATTCAAGTACTGAATGGGATTGGACAACAGACAATGCCTATGTAAGACCTCTCCCATATCAAGGTACATATAAACAATAAATTCATATCAAACATAACATAAAATGTGGAATTGTAGTACAGTTTGCATATATTGGTTTGACAATTAACTTAGAATCTTTGAAACATGTGTATCGTGATTGTTTAGTATTAACACTTTGAACTGTCAGAAAGAATTTAAGTGAGAAAAAAAAAAGAATAAACAGAAAGAAAATCATACTGGAAACCAATACGAAATATATATAAAAATGTACCGATTATTACAAAACATAATGGTTTTAGTATGAGTTTCTGTAACCAATAGTTAATTCTGGAATTTAAGATAACTGAGAAAACAGACAAACAAACAAAATAAAAATTACAATAAAAAAGGAAGAAAGATGATAAAAATCTAGCATTGTGACAAAACATATCTGAAAATACAATAGTATATACATACATGTACACATTCATGTACATACCTATATATCCATATACATATGTACATGTATATACATCTATAATTCTACGAAAATCTCATGGTACACTTCATGTATTTGTGGACGGTTACAATTTCTGAGTTCGTAGTATCGTCTAGATTGGAACTGCCATTCAGTATCAAGTCAATGTTGATATGCGTGACATCAACAAGATTGGCTAGGGTATCAAGTAAGTCATTTCTGAATTAGTTATACAGTGGACAGTTGGAAAAGAAATGAGTATTGTCCTCACATGGATTGCCACATTTCGGACATACTGCTGAATCTGTCAAGAAGTGGTCAAATAAATGCGTATTTAGATTACTTGAGTTATTTCTTAATTGACAATGGATAATGTTATCATTCCTATTTCCTATATTATAGCGATATGGACTGTCAGTCCTATGTTCAATAGCCTTAAGTTTATGCTTAAATAGTTCAACAGATGGTGCATTTTTAACGTCTAAATGTAAAGCATTCCACAATTTAATTGTACTCGGCAGAAAGCTGTTATAATATGATGTTGTACGACAAAGAGGGAGACGTAAGTTTAATCCTGAAGTTCGAAGGTTATAATTATTATTTACAGGTAAGTATGGCTGGATTAAGTTATACATGATATCTGGACTTATGCCATAAATTATTTTGTAAATAGTTACATGTTTATGATCTTTTCTTCTTTTTGTTAATGTTTCTAAGTTCAATTTAGTATATAAGTATGATCTAGAGGAATTGCATCTGAGGCCTGTTATTATTCGTGCTGCTTCAACTTGGACGCTCTCTCATAGATCAGATTCTCCCTGTGTACAGTTATCCCATACTGAATCTCCATATTCAAGTATAAGTCTTATAAAGGCGATATATATTTTCAATAGAGAATGTCTGTCAAGTTTGTATTTAAGCATTCTTAGAATGTTAAATCGTGCACATGCTTTTTCTTTTATATTTTCTATATGATGCGACCAAGCTGCATTGGACTGAATTGTTAATCCAAGGTGGCAATGTGACGCTACTTCTTGTACTATATCATTATCAAAGTAGACTGGTGGGTGGTTATAGTTTCTTCTAGTGCAAACAGGGATTTTGTTTTTTTGAGGATTAAATGTAACAGCCCATTTTTTTTGACCATTCAGATATTTTGCAAAGATCATTTGTAAGAGAATTGGCACATTCTACTGGGTTTTATCAACTACAACAAAAAGAGAAGTGTCATCAGCAAATAACCGTACATCATTCAATAAGTCATCTGTGATGTCATTTATATAAAGCAGAAATAGAAACGGACCTAGAACAGAGCCTTGCGGAACACCTGCATCTATAGTACTGAAGCTTGAAGAGAATCCATCTAGGACTACTTTTTGCTGCCTATCAGAGAGATAGCTACGTATCCAGTTACATAATGAATCATTGATACCATATTTAGCAAATTTAAAAAGCAACCCAGCATGCCATACTGTGTCAAATGCTTTAGCAATATCGCAAAATATAAATCGTACATCTTTCCCAGCGTCGAGGTTGCTTATTATGTTATTATATATTTCTATGAGCTGATTTACTGTAGAGTCTCTAGGTTGAAAGCCTGCCTGGTATTTGCACATAAGGTTATTCGTTTTGATATAGTTGAACAAGTGTTTAAATACGATTTTTTCCATCAATTTGCAAATACTACTGGTAATGGATATAGGCCTATAATTGCCCGGCATGTCAGGTTCTCCCTTGCCCTTAAAAATAGGAGTTACATTCGCCTGTTTCCATTGGTATGGTACTTTTCTAGTGGACAATGACAGATTAAAAAGTCGCGTCAATGGAGCAGCGATGCTATTTAAAACTAATTTTAACACCTTTGGGCTAATCATATCTGGGCCTGGAGGTTTCGATAATTTCAAGATTTTCAATTGATCAATTACTTCCGTTTCATTTATAATAAAGTCATTCATTTTATTGTCAGTGCGATTATGAAAAGTAGGTAATTCCGGTTCATGTTCAATATGAGATGTTGCAGAAAAGGAAGAATTCAATACGTTTGCTTTGTCTACTGGATGTATTAAAATACGACCGTTATTTTTTATTGGAAAGTTTGGTTGAGTTACTTTGTTCGTTTTAGAGATCGATTTTGCTATACGCCACCATTTACCCGGGCGGATTGATTTAACTGGGATGTAAGTTTTGACTTGTATGATTCCTTAGATTCGCGGATTAAAGCAATTACCTCATTTCTAAGTTGAATAAACATTGACCAATGTAATGGATTTTTGTAAATGACAAAAAAAAATATATGACGTTAACTGTGGTCACAATCAGCTAAAATTGGACAACTGTATCAATTCTAACAGACAAATAATATACGTCTGGACTTGGTTTGTAGTACATGTAGTTATTTGGAATAAGAACGGAGTCTTTCTCAAGAATTACCCCTTTTAAGTTTTAGTTTTCAGCATTTTTTCGTCTTAACAATACAAAATGTTATAAGACATATAGGACATAAATAATGTCTACGAATTACTACAAATATAAGTAAATAACATCAGTGCAGAGCAGCGAAAACAATCTTTGCATTGCAAAACCCCGTACAGTACATGGACAAGACTCCGTACACAAATCAGCGTCTTTTTATATGAATTAGTTACGCTGGGCACGTTTTGTTTCGATTCATATCTCGGCCAATTTCGGATGAATGATGCTGAAATTTTGAACATGCACGTATATTGGAAAAACAAATAAATCTGCCAATTCAAAATTTTCATTAACTAGAAAATTAATGAGATATTTATTGCTGAAGGGTACTTTGGGCGAATTTCAGCACCGGCAATTGTTTTTCTTTGATCCGAATTGTAGCATTTAAAGTAATATGTCAACAATGTACGGTAATATTTGAACGGGGAAATGTTTCCGCAACATATACCAATACTGATAATTCATATACATGAACACAAATAGGAGAAAAACGTGGTTAACCTACCTTTGCTGTTGTTATCCGCACGTTTTCTACAACATGGCTGACCAAAACTCCGTACTAGTGAACGGGGTCTTGACCAAGATCCGGTGTACGGATCCCGACAGTGATAAAGAAGCAGTCTGTCCCGCCTATCGTAAATCGTTAATAATATGAAAAAGGCACAGCCTAAATGGGGATTTATCCAGTTTGAGTAACTAACTTAAGGTTGTTGGTTTGGCACGTTTTGACATTTTCAAGTTTAAGAATATATATAAAACTTGGAGAAAATTTAGTGGAGTGTCGTAACCAATGTTTGTTTAAACGATTTTTAACCGCATTGAGCGAAGGCGTCGGGAAGTTATCCACAACTCTGTTTCCATGTAGCTCTGCCACTGGGAGTAGAACTTATCCTTTTGATTTAAAAATAAGATTTTATTTTTTTTCAATTGTGGGGTTGGCTTGGAAAGGACGTAGTGCTGAGAGTTTCTTTGGTACTAGACGTCTTTGAAGATGACATTCTAACTCCAAAATGTCACTAAAAAAAGGAAAAATAGAGTCACTGAACATTTTCACCATTTTTTTTCATTACATTAAATTTATTGAAAAACAAAGATTACTTTTCGATTACCTATAAACATACACATCTTTGAAAACATACACAAACAATTGTAATCCTCATTCGTCTTTTTACTTTAAAAATACTGTTAAAGGTATATATATATATGGACCGTATCCCACATTTTTCTTTAGAAAAAAAAAGAAGATTCGATATATAAAAAACGTATGTTATAATGCTCACTTTTGTTAAAACTTATATATGACAAGATCCTATGACATTTCTTTCAAAAACAAGTAAATATATATAGATCTAGGTTCTAATTATTTTTTTATTATAATTTCTATAAATTACACATATTTTGGAGTTACATGTAGTTTGACATTTTCGCTGTAAAAATACTGTACACACAATTTTGCTGACATGGAGATCGAATATAAAATATCAAACTGTATAATTGAGGATATTTCACTCATCTTCCTTTTTATGTAAAAAAAAAAGGACAGAGATTCACATTCACGTGTTGTGGGATGAAAATTAAAATAAAATTTCCTGATTTCGGAATCAATCGAGATGTTGCGAAGGTGCATGAACGTAGGTAATCGGATACAATTGTCAGATTATTAACGATGTCGCAACATACAAAGTGAACTAAGTAATGCCTATTAACAGTGTTAACATTGATAACAGACAAAAGGAAAATCCCAAGGTTTTATGGTTAGGAGTTTTCCTTTTTCTTTTTTTTTATACTTTATTGTGTACGAAACAACAATTCTATTACACCCATACCTACGTCTAGTTTGTAATTATCTCCAATAAGTATATGCGCATGATCTGGGAAAGATTGGTTGACGTCATACAGTGATGCATTAGATAGAATGTCTAAGAACACGCTGGGATTTTGTTAAGTACGTTAGTACTTTGAATTATTGCAGCTTTCGATGTTCCTAATTCTAAAATATGCCAACTTTAATAATTTCGGCATCATATTTTACTAGCACCACAAACATCACCACAAATGCTTTCGCAAAAGACGTTTTTGAAATATTTAATGTTAACCCTTTAATGTTCCGATTAATCGATTGTTTTAAACCTATCATCGGTTTGTTAAGCATCCGATTATGAAGATCGATTATGAAAGCCTATAATCGATCATCGGTTAAATGTAAACGTGCACTTTAATTAACATTCAAAATAGAAATAAACATAATTATCCGGGAGACAACTCTTGTAAAAATGAGTATGATACACAAATAAACACATTTATATCAGTTATAATAAAATACAGACTTTCATGGCATCAAAACTCAGATTAGCATACACATGCTATACTTCCTATACGGGTAAGTATTATCGAGGTAATTTAAAAATATCCATATTTCATTTCATGCAAAAATATATTTAAAGCATAATTCTGCATCTTGATCGCGGGAAGTAGGTAACTAGTAGATTTAAACAATATAGAAGATAAGCACACATATAGAATGTATGCATGCTAAACTGTTCATGACTCAAACCCGTGGTCCAAAGCACACAATTATAATGTGACATAAAAAAATAGTGGTTGTAATTTATTCGATAAATCTGAATTAAAACACTGTGCGTTTGTTTTCATTACAAAATGTTACGTTTAACTGAAACAAATAATAATATATTATTAAACTTATTTGCCAGGTGTGCATGTGAAAAGCCTTATCATAAAAGTGTTTCGGTTGTAATATGTATTTCTTAACTAATTTTTTAATTATAAACTGCGTTTTAAATTCTTATTAGTTAAAAAAAAAAGTAATACATGTATTGTCAAAATTATTCATGGAAATGCTGGAAACTGAAGCCATTAGGGTTTTGTTCTCGGTTTATCGTGACTAATCTAAATCAAAGACCAAGATTCACTTTAGAAGATTCCTTCCATTAATTTTCTTTTCTTTTTCATTTTATTACTTAAAAAAAAAAAATAATTACAAAATAATACAATATTTGCAGATTCGAACGCGGATATCCTGCGTGACAGCCGGCCGTGCTTACCACTCCGCCACTGTCCCAATTTAATGACATGATTATTAACTAGTATATATTTTAATGTGCGTTAGTCTGTTTCCGCGACTCGTGATACTTAGCAAGACCTGAGTAGTAGAGTAAATACAAGACTTGAGTAGTAGAGTAAATAGAGTTTTTTAAGACCCAAATCAATTAAAATTGTTCTGTTTAGTCGTATTTATCGATTATTGATAACTGGCGAGACTACTGGCCAGTATTGATTCATCCTCTCTAATTGCGGAAAATAACGAAGAGTTCCGATGTCTTTGATCGTACATAGTCGGCCAATTCCGTCATTCTTCGCTTATGGCGAGATGTCGCGAATGGCGACCAGACAAGGGACATCGCCGAAGAGGCCCGAAGTGAATTTACCATGCCTATCAGCGGAAGTAGAGACTGGTTTCTCATTCCGTAAGCTGGACTCTCATATACTTGGCCGTAATCGGAAACCAAAGGGATAATTATTTTCAGACGAACAGTATGTGGAGAAAAGTTGATACCGTTAAGGGGATTTTCATCCCTGGCGCTTCGCGCCAGTGATAAATCCCCTATAAACGCACTTGCAGTTAACGGAAGTTATTTGGCTTGTAGTTTTATCAGGTGGTATGTAAATATGTTATGTTTAACCAAACCTCCACACAAGAATATTTATATAATAAGGATAGATATGTAGAAATATTGATATAACCTTCTTGAGTGGTGGTTTGAGCAGTATATTATGATATTCTATTGTTTAGTAAATGCTCGGATTATCCCTAAATATTTTGCAAATCCGAATGTAGGGTTGTTAGCATGTATTACACCATTTGCAAAACTGATACTGCAATATTTTTCCTATTATTTCTTCTTTCTCTATCTGTTCCATTTTTCTGTATTGTCTCGAGGGTATCATTTTTAGAACATTGCGATTTCAGAAAGTTCCAGATGTCATTCGCCAGTTGTACACCGTTTCTATTAAAACCAAATGGGTAGTGATTTAAGTAGCTGGCGAGTGACAATAGGAACATTTTTATATAAAAACGCATGGTGTTATGCAAAAACAATGTTATTGCTTTAAACATTTTAGCTTCATTTTTCAATTTATCATGAAATTGCTTGCATACTGGTCATCCGTTTGTAAGGCAGTTATCGTTCGTGCCTCCGACAGTATTCTTAACATACAATTCTCGTTAGTTATGACATTATTAGTTATTATGTCGAACGATGTTGAGCAAACCCCGGGACCCAATTCGCAATCTGTCAGCCCTAGTCTTTCCATTCTACACTTAAACATCAGAAGTATTCGCAATAAAATGGATTACATTAAGGACAATTTAACTGATTTTGATATACTATGTTTTACCGAAACACATTTATTTGATAATATTTTAATGGAGTCCTTGCAAATGGATGCTTTTTCAACTATGTATAGAAAAGACAAAACAGCACATTCTGGTGGTATACTTAAGAAATAGAACATCGTTTACTGTGAATTATCGTTTAATATATCACGGTTTGGAGTTCAATTGTAAACAATAATTTCACGAGCCCGAAGGGCGAGTGAAATTATTGTTTACAATTGAACGACAAACCGTGATATATTATAGATAATTCACCGTAAACGATGTTCTATTTCTATTCTAATACCCCTAAAATGTGAAAATAACGCACACATCTGAAATCTTTCGCATTGCTTTGCTTGCTCTCCTAACGTTGCATACGTTACAATGCGGAATGCGCAATGCGCAATGCTTATTCTCCTAACGTTACAAAAATTACAGTGATATATCGTTCAATATAACGAGATATTTTAAACTAGGCTATATAGTGCGGGTGTATTAGAATTGTTTATATATCGGAAAACATATATTCGCGGCGAATAACTGATCTTGAAAATGCAATACAGGATACACTTTGGATAGAAATAAAAGACCGAGAACAATCGTTTAATTTATGTACAGTTTATAGACAACCAAAGTCACCTATTAGTGTTTTGGGAAGATTTAAATATCTGCATCGAAAAATCTCTTGATACTTGAAACAACATAGTTATGGTTGGTGATATTAACGAAGACCAATTAAATCCAGCTAACCACTGTTTGAAAGATATAATACTCATTATTAATCTGAAAAATGTTATAGATGAACCAACGCGCGTTTCTGATCGGTCGTCGACCTTATTAGACCCTATTGTTATACCGATTGACTTTAAGTTTATAAACTCTGGTATAATAAAAACACCTAATGAAATCAGTGATCACTATAGTACATATATATTTATTCCATTAACATATGAAACAAAATGCACATAAAAAAGACGTGTGTGGCTCTATAAAAAGGCTGATTTTTCCAAACTTAACGCACTTATAACACCTTATGACTGGAGCATCCTAATACATGGATCTGTTCATAAAGCATGTAAGACTTTTACAAATACATTTATAGAGCTTGTTAAAGTATGTATTCCGTCAAAACTTGTTACTATTAGGCCTAATGATAAACCGTGGTATGACTCGGATTAAGGCGCGTTTCAAGACAACGCGATCGTCAAAAACTGAAGGCTGTCCGTACTAATACACCTGAGAACTGGAATTTATATAAATCACTGAGAAACAAAGTTAATAATTTAAAAAACATGCAAGAGAAAACTTCTTTAATAATCTCGAAGATATAATATATGAAGAAAATATAGGTGATCAGCGTAAATATTGGAAATTATTGAAACATTTTATGTAGACGAATAAAAACTCCGAAGTTGTCCCATCTCTGGCATCTATATTAGATAATGGAGACATTGTATATTTATTCAGAGATAAAGAAAAGGCAGATTGTTTAAATGATTATTTTGCTTCCATTTCCTCTGTTGATGAAACAAATGCTCAATTACCGCAGTTTAATTTGTTAACTAATTCAAAACTAGATGAGATTGTAATTCAAGAATCAGAAATAATTGATATCATTAATATTTTGGTAGTAAACAAAGCTAGAGGAGAGGATGAAATAAATCACAGAATGCTTAAGGTAACCCTTTTTACTATATCAAAACCATTGTCTATACTGTTTAACCGTTCTTTAAATGAAGGCGTATATCCCGATTTATAGAAAACTGCAACTGTTATAACATTGTTCAAAGCAGGCGATTCAAATCCGCCCAGTAATTACAGACCAATTTCATTACTTAGTTGTGTAGGAAAGATTATGGATTTAAACATGTTTTTAATTTTTTAATTTTCAATGATTTACTTTTTGCGGATTTCGACCAGGTCGTTCTACAGTTTATCAACTCCTAGATATTTACCATCATATTTGTCAAACAATCGATCCGAAACAACTCATGTGTATAGTCTTTGCCGATATTTCCAAAGCATTTGATCGCGTTTGGAGAAAAACACTACTATTTAAACTCAAACAAAATGGTATAGATGGCAAACTGTTGCTATGGATCGCAGATTATCTTTCTAATCGATCTCAAAGAGTTCTAATAAATACTGCTAAATCAGATTCGAAATTAACTTTAGCCTGTGTGCCCCAAGGATCTGTTCTTGGGCCTATTTTCTTTTTAATATATGTAAATGACATTGCTGATAATATGCTAATATAACAAGACTATTTGCTGACGACAGCTCGCTTTCAGTTTCGACATCAAATATAGATGATATGGAAGGTATTTTAAATCATGATTTACACATAATGTCAAAATTGGCTAAAACATGGTTAGTTACGTTTAATCCAAACAAAACCGAAGTATTATTCATATCAGCATCATTTATGTTCACATGCATTATTTTTTCTTGTAAGAGTGTGTTTGTACTTTACATTGCAATCCTCTATTAAACCATGTACAACAACAAATAGATTTTCTTCTATTTGTATGTTGTACTTTATTATTCAAAGTTAGTATCAAACTAAAATGCTCTTGATTCTGTTACAGTCTTTATACTCTAAAAGTGATTTTCACTGTGTTCGACTTGAAGATTTACTTTAAAGACACATTTCCCAACGCTACTTGGTCATTGAAAAAGCATGGGAAGCTTGAATATTTACAGCCAGCACGCTTCATGGCTGAAAAAGCATGGGAAGCTTGAATATTTACAGCCAGCACGCTTCATGGCTGATCAACTCCGGTATATAAATTGAGGCCGCTCTTAGTATTTTATTTGTATAGCATTGCTATACTGAGGGTAAGAATAGCTTAACAACACTATGTAATTTACTTTAATGAAGAAATATATGTTCATAAGATAGCTTTTGAATACAAAACTTATCTGGTATTTCTTGATTGTTTTTAGACCAAAATCAGAGCACAACACAATAAATATACAACCTTCTTTAATGTGTTATGTGTACTGGTCACAAATGCTTTATTTGGTGGGCCTCATAATCTGAAGAAAAATTGAATATCACACTTTGCTCATGAAATTGTATGGCTAACAGTGATTTACAGTTACCTATTGAAATTCTCTCCCTCCCCCTCCCCTCCGACCCCCTCTCCTCTCTTTATGTCCGTCCATCCGTCCGTGTTTGCGTTGAATGACTTTTGTGATATTTTATGTGTCGGTTCAATAGCCTGGGTGTTGCATTTTGACTAAGTGGTAACCACTCAAAAATGACATCTGTTTTGGGTTGTAGTTGGGGTGGGGTTGGGGGTATAGTGGTTAAAAATACATGTTATTAAGGAGAAGCTGTGTAGAACACAGGAGAAACACATACGCAGTGGATGGACAAATGCAGTGACCGCCTAAGGTTACAGACCAATTAAGAAACAACATGCTTATACAAAATACCAATTAAGGTATCAATAGTGGATCCGTTCGTCCGTCCGTCCGTCTGTTATATATTACACCCACCCGCCCAATAAAAAAACCCGACTACCCAACCAAAACCTCACCCAGCCAACCACCCTCACTCTTACCCTATTGACCCTCGGGTCCACAATCTGCCCGGTCATTGCGCATAAGGTAAACAAGTTATTTTTAATTAACATTAAAGTCATATGATGTATCACATGATGTATCACATGATGTAAACAATAATCTAGAAATTACTAGAATCAGCTATTGTTTGCTATTAATAGAAACAATCTGACAACTGGATCAAAAAGCATGTACTCTTATATAGCGTTATATACAGGAGGGTAAAAAAACATAGACCCCAATAAGAAGTAGCTCGGGAACATCCCTATCTAAGTGGGCATAATTAACAATATCAAAGTTAAAATCATATCTCTTGTCATAGATTTATTTTTCTCCATTTCGGTACAGAGAAGTAATCAAGTAAAGCAGCGACAGTATCAGAAATATTAGCTTTGGTGAGTTATAGCTTAACCATAGTAGAAAAGAAAGGGTTGTCAATGTTCAATTTGTCATCCATATACCGAGAAGTGTATTAACAGCAATACAAGAACAAATCTGCGACAAGAGAATCACAGTTCGTACTCATAGGGATGCATGTACAACGCATTTAGATTAAGAAATGCAATATTATATTACACCTTCTCCACTACACTGACTTGTTAAAAATCATATGTAATAATTAACTGATATTTTGTACTTCTGATTAATTGATATCCAAATGTCTTCTTTCATTCTTTTTTTATGATTATTTCCATGAGGTGATTCATGTTATTGTTCCTGTTGAAACTTCCAAAGAAGGCATATTATAGACTACCAAAGAAGGCATATTATAGACTACCAAAGAAGGCATATTATAGACTACCAAAGAAGGCATATTATAGACTACCAAAGAAGGCATATTATAGACTACCAAAGAAGGCATATTATAGACTACCAAAGAAGGCATATTATAGACTACCAAACAAGGCATATTACAGACTACCAAAGAAGGCATATTATAGACTACCAAAGAAGGCATATTATTAGACTACCAAAGAAGGCATATTATAGACTACCAAAAGGCTCTTGGGATTTACATTATACTACTCGCTGTTTGAATACATGTACATGCGTTTAATTGTTAGTATAGATTACATCTTTAATACAATGAATGTATTATTTTATTTATTCTTCTTTCTTTTAAGATAACAATACATGCATACACATTTTTAAAATAATCTCAGTTTTAAGCATAGCTTGTCAAAGGCCGATTGTCAAGATAAGATCACAGAGAATGCTTCGCATATCACAATGTTTCATTTATCACAGTTTTGAATATCATAAAGTATTTGCATTTGAAATTCTGTCATAAATACACTGAACTGTTAGAGAAGATATCATCGAAACATTTGAACTATACCGAAATAGAAAACCAAACGCACCTTTTCCTGTTCGACGTTTATATCTACCTTTACTTAATGATGGTTCATAAAGCCATGTTGGTTTATTTCCAAAGTGGTGTTGAATGTAGTGACATAACATCGTATTCTGTGTATACGTTTACAGGTGGGTATCATCAGTTGTCTTAGCCAATGTTGTGATGGAGCCATGTATGGTGATATTTGTTTGAGTATCTCCGACTGTAAATATTACGGAGCTGTCGACTGCATCTCTAAAAATAGTCAACAAATACAACAACAAGTCAGCAATCCATATGCTCCTCCGAATACAAAGAGATGCGGATGTGCCCCTGGATATGTTTTTGTATCCAATGTCACGAGGAGCGCATGCCTTGCAGGTAAGTATTTATTTGCTCAAATTAGTATTTGTGTATTACGCTGTTTCACATATACTATGTTCTTTTTACATGCATATACAAATATATATAAAAGTGGAATAGGAAAAGTAGCTTTCACAGAACACTGTTAACCAAAAACACGCATTCAAACAAACCACAATTACAATGTTAACAAGAAAACTGTGATGCAAAAAGTATCACATAGCGGCGTACAAATAATTTCTATGATAGACTATGTAATGGAATTAGGAATAATGAAGTAACAAGACATTTTAATGTTTAGAACAACAATTTTAATGAAACAAATGTGTATGTATCATTGTATGAAGCATGGTATTAAGAAATATGAGAAAATGGAAATGCTATGTAAAATGGAAAAATTGATTTTCCTTTAGCCTATATAAAGAAAATATAAACACCAGTTGATGAAAAAGTGATCCATATATGCCTGCCGTGCTACCACGCAACACAACGTGCAATATGTTTGTGTTTAACGACATTTAACGACATTTTTGCGACTAGAAATCCAATCAAAAACACCTGCAAAACTGAAGGGGACACGTCATATTGTTCAGTTTCAATTCAAACAATCAAGTGGCCATTTCAGATCTTACTTGTCACTGTCTAGGGAAATTAACCTGAACCACACTTTATCTTTTTTTTGGCCTAAACTTCATTTTCAATTAAAATGTGTCATCGTGTAAAAAATTATAAGAAAAAATAAATTATAAAATAAATTCAATCAGTTTTATTCAATTGATCATTAATAATTATCATGAAGGAAAAAAACAACACATAATAAAATAACTTGAAATATGGCACTTATTTTATAAGAAAAAATAAATTATAAAATAAATTCAATCAGTTTTATTCAATTGATCATTAATAATTATCATTAAGGAAAAAAACAACACATAATAAAATAACTTGAAATATGGCACTTATTCTTACATAACTGCTGCAAGATTTCTAGTTAGGGACATCTTTTAATGCACACACTGAGGTTCCGTACTATGTTATCTTTCTAATCCATAAAGCTGGGAACCACATACCTTTATTTTTTCTGTTCGCTCTTTATAGCTCAGAGTGTATTGGCGAGTGTATTGGCGAGTGTAGATTAAAGTGGACTGCTCTACCAAAATTCACCAGCTCGATCGCAGGTGAAATGGTCGCTTTGCAGTAAAAATCTAATTTTGCACCAGTCCATTCATTTTTGACTAGGCCCCTATTTATTTCTATAAAAATAACAGGTATCAACTGCTACATGAAACACAGATAAAACCATACCCATTTACAAAACCCATACCCATTTCCAATAATTTTTCAAGATGACTCATCAATGACAAAGAAAATTCGACTGCACTTTATTATAAGAATGAGGCATGCAAAATGGTGGGTTAATGAACTAATTCCTCAAGTTATTGAGCGGATGAGAGGGAAACGTATTCAAACTGATACACATCTCTCTCTAGAATACACCCACTACTTTAAGAAGTGCATACGCATAGCCAAACTCCCGAGCAGTGGCGTAACCACGTGATCACCCATGTGACCTCTTTGGAGGCGGTTTTACATTCGGAGGGGTATGAACAGTTGGGGAGTTCGACGCATAGCACTAACAACAATTTATTATAGTCGTATTGTCTTGTTTTCAATGACGACAAGTTAAGTGACAAATGTAACCAAATCTTTGACGTCAGCAAATAATTAGTTTGAAATTATATTGATAAACTCGAAAGAGCATCACATATAATGCTATCATAAATGTTCTGAATATTGAGGTTCCGGTTAGTCTTATCTGAAGGCATATATTCTATTAGTACGTCGAATGAAAAGTATTTCTGTAGCAAATCTTGCAACAGTTCATCAATAAAAGATGGCTGTCAAAAGGAGCAGAATAAACAAATATTGAAAAGAGGATGCATTGAAAGCAACAAACACAAGCAAGAGAGAAAGTAGCAGATTCAGATTGCCCAAAGATCTAATAACAAATAGATTGGACACTACGAACATAATCTAAATTTCACGTGGCACAGTGTGAACATTTCATGAAATATTTTCCAACTTTAAACACCTAGGGGTGTGAATCTTTCAGTCAATTTGTACATACAATATAAAGGGCAATAACTTTAGAAATTTATCGGCTTTATATGTCCTTGCTTTCTGTTCTCTGTTCCAACTTTTATTATATTTATTTTCTTTTAAAATCAACAATGCATAACATAAATCAACAATGCATAACATAAATTTAAAATATGTGCCTTTATTGTTTTGTATAGTCTCCTGCCACGAGAACCAATTCAGATGTCTCGATGGGAAATGTATCGCGCCGGGCTGGGTTTGTGATGGTAACTTTGACTGCGATGATAAATCGGACGAAGTTAACTGCTATACATGTAAGTTGCTACAAGATGTCATGACGATATAATGTGTATGCTTTCTAACAGACAGTGGTATCGATGCCTATCACCGCACATCCCTGTTTTTTTCAGAACCTATACCTTAACGTCTGTTTGATATTTACAATATTGCTCATGGTGTTATATATAATATGTGACATGTTTCTGCAGTTTCGCGAATTGATAACTATATCTACAACAACAATTAACGCAGGCAGAGGCTTAATCTTTGGGTTATCTGCAATTTGAGACTTGTAGAAAACCGGTTTGAAATACCATTTTAAGCAATTGATCGCAAATACATTTCAAGTTCCCATGGCGACAACCACAATATCGAGTTTTTAAACGTCGTGGTGATCTGTGATCAGCAGCTCATGTACAAAGGTTACTTTTTCTGTTCAGGATGTTTTGAAAACAACACAAAACAAACAATTACGAACCATATCGATTTTAAGATGGTGAGGAAAGGCATTCTCTATTAATTCCAATGATACAAATGAATCAAAGGTTTCATTAGATAGGCTCATCATAAGTAGATATAAAAATCGAACAGGAAAAGTAGAGTAGAAAAGACAAGATAGGGTTGACAATAGGGCTACGGCCTTGTCTCAGACACGTACCACAACATCGATTGAAGCTAACCAGTAGACAATTTTGTCTACTGACCAGCAGACAATTTTGTCTACTGACCGTTCCAAGTCGGTAACCCTGTCTTTCCCCACTCGTTGTGTTTTATCTTTTAAATTGTACATTAATTTGCTATTTGTTTGTGGTGCAGTGCGGGACTATGGTGCCATTGTGGCGCAGTGACGGCCTATGGTGCCATTGTGGCGCAGTGACGGCCTATGGTGCCATTGTGGCGCAGTAACGGCCTATGGCATTGTGGCGCAGTGCGGGCCTATGGTGCCATTGTGGCGCAGTGACGGCCTATGGCATTGTGGCGCAGTGCGGGCCTATGGTGCCATTGTGGCGCAGAGACGGCCTATGGTGCAATCAATTGTGGCGCAGTGCGGGCCTATGGTGTCATTGTGGTGCAGTATTGGCCTATGGTGCCATTGTGGTGCAGTGCGGGCCTATGGTGCCATTGTGGTGCAGTGCGGGCCTATGGTGCAATTGTGGTGCAGTGCGGGCCTATGGTGCCATTGTGGCGCAGTGCGGGCCTACGGTGCCATTGTGGTGCAGTGCGGGCCTATGGTGCCATTGTGGTGCAGTGCGGGCCTATGGTACCATTGTGGCGCAGTGCGGGCCTGTGGTGCCATTGTGGCGCAGTGACGGCCTATGGTGCAATTGTGTCGCAGTGCGGGCCTATGGTGCCATTGTGGAGCTATGCGGGCCTGTGGTGCCATTATGGTGCAGTGCGGACCTATGGTGTCATTGTGGTGCAGTATTGGCCTATGGTGCCATTGTGGTGCAAAGCGGGCCTGTGGTGCCATTGTGGTGCAGTGCGGGTCTGTGATGTCATTGTGGAGCAGTGCGGGCCTTTGGTGCCATTGTGGTGCAGTGCGGGCCTATGGTGCCATTGTGGTGCAGTGCGGGCCTATGGTGTCATTGTGGAGCAGTGCGGGCCTATGGTGTCATTGTGGAGCAGTGCGGGCCTGTGGTGCCATTGTGGTGCAGTGCGGGCCTGTGGTGCCATTGTGGTGCAGTGCGGGCCTATGGTGCCACTGCGTTTGGGTGCTTGTGCTTTCTATAGGACCATTGTTCTCATTTTTATACTGCGAAATGTTAAAACTTATTTCGTTGCACTTTTAAGCGGTTATATTTATAAGATGGTACGCACACGACTGAGTACCCGAGTTTTTGATTCATTGCCTAGTACATTGTACCTAGATTTCCTCTTCTTACAGTCTAACAACGCAATTCTTATAAATTTATTTACCGAATAGTTTCGTGATATTCGTGTCAAGTTAAGATAATAAAAAACACAGTCATATTATTATTTGTTCTGGGTGAATAAAATAATCTTTAATACGACTTTAACAGTCAGTATATACATGGTATATGACTGAACTCAAGGTATGCGAATACTTAGTGGATTCAGGTGTATGGTAAACCAATTGTTGAAACATATATAATTTTATGGCAGTAAAAGAATACATTTTTTTCTCGCAAAATGTAGGTTCCGTAATATAAATCCTTCTGAAGTTATTCAGCGGAAACCCTATGTTTAACAATTTTTCTGATGACCCAATCTATGATAAATGATAAATAAATGAATAAAACAAACTCGATAGCATTTTATAATAAGAAAGACGTGTGCATTGTTTGTACTATTATAATGCAATAAGTAAGTGAGCATTGAGTGACTGAGCAACTGAGCATTATGTAACTGAGCATTAAGTAACTGAGCAATTGAGCATTATGTAACTGAGCATTGAGTAACTGAGCAACTGAGCATTATGTAACTGAGCATTAAGTAACTGAGCAATTGAGCATTATGTAACTGAGCATTGAGTAACTGAGCAACTGAGCATTATGTAACTGAGCATTAAGTAACTGAGCAATTGATCAATATGTAACTGAGCATTGAGTAACTGAGCAACTTAGCATTAAGTAACTGAGCATTATGTAACTGAGCATTAAATAACTGAGCTATTGAGTATTAAGTAACTGAGCATTGAGTAACTGAGCAACTGAGCTTTAAGTTAGTGAGCATTGAGTAACTGAGCAACTGAGCATTAAGTAACTGAGCATTAAGTAACTGAGCAACTGAGCTTTATGTAACTGAGCATTGAGTAACTGAGCAACTGAGCAACTGAGCATTATGTAACTGAGCATTAAGTAACTGAGCAATTGAGCATTATGTAACTGAGCATTGAGTAACTGAGCATTGAGTAACTGAGCATTGAGTAACTGAGCATTAAGTAACTGAGCAATTGAGCATTATGTAACTGAGCATTGAGTAACTGAGCAACTGAGCATTATGTAACTGAGCATTAAGTAACTTAGCAATTGAGCATTATGTAACTGAGCATTGAGTAACTGAGCAACTGAGCATTATGTAACAGAGCATTAAGTAACTGAGCAATTGAGCATTATGTAACTGAGCATTGAGTAACTGAGCAACTGAGCATTATGTAACTGAGCATTAAGTAACTGAGCAATTGAGCATTATGTAACTGAGCATTGAGTATTTGAGCAACTGAGCATTAAGTAACTGAGCATTATGTAACTGAGCATTAAATGACTGAGCAATTGAGCATTATGTAACTCAGCATTGAGTAACTGAGCAACTGAGCATTAAGTAACTGAGCAACTGAGCATTATGTAACCGAGCATTATGTAACTGAGCATTAAGTAACTGATCAACTGAGCATTAAGTAACTGAGCATTATGTAACTGAGCGGAAAAGAGGAGAAATTTATTTGAACTGATATTACATTCGGTATTTTAAAATGAGAATAAACCCTGTTTTGATTTAATATTAGTTGAAGCTTTAAGAAGTGCATAAAACACAGCGCTAACATCAACGTATTGTAATCGTATTATCTTTTTACAGCGACGACACGTCACGTGACACATGTAACCGAGTTGAGGACCCATATGACGACGGTGTATGGTCAGTAATAATTAGATTTAACTTATATTAATAAACTACAGTCGTTGCAAGCAGTTCGAAAGGGTATCACATATTGAATTTTCGAAATATTGAGGTTCCTGTTAGTCTTATACGTTACACTGAAGGCATAGTTTCCATTTGAACATAGAGTGAGAACTATTTCTGTTGCTCATCAAGCAACAGTTAAAACAGTTTATCAGTAAAATATGGTTGGCAAAAGTAACAGAACCTAACAAATCCCTTGGAAACAACAAACACAAACAACAGAGACAAGTAGTAGACTTCGTTTAATGGTCAGTTATTGATCAGTGAAATGTGAATTTCTGATGTAGACTCCTTGTCGTTTATAATGTTACTTAGATGCACATGTGTGTGTAAAGTTCAGGACAAGCTAATGAGGTAATTAGATATTATCTTCATTTTCTGAAAGAAACACAAAAAACAACAACAACAACAAAAACAATGTCGACTGTATAATATCTTGACGTATAAATGCAACTTTTGTACCTGTTTCTTTTCCTGTAAACACAGTTTGAAGCAAACATTTCAGGGATATATTCATTTTTCTAGAGCGTTAAGTTAAACAGGGGACTTACGCATGCGTAAACTAGGTATAATAAAACGTTCTCCGTCAGGGCTCCCACAAAAGCAAGCTGCAAATTGATTTTATCGTAACTCTCATACATTTATCACACATTTATCATACATTTATCTTACATTTATCATACATTATAAAGTGTAAAAGTATTTTCAGAACTCTTCTGAGACAAAACATTTTTTTTTACGAAATTTATTGGTCATGGTCAACTGCATGTAATATGTTTACAACTGTTGGTATTTTGTTCTAATATGAAAAATAAAAACACAAGTATTTAAAGTCCCTAACCCGCTATATATTTGTAATAAAATGCATTTATATGTTTGATTTTATACAGATATTGTTTTAACATTTTTGAAACGTTGCATTTATTCAACAAGGTGGGGGATCACGTGGTTTCAAATGACGTCATCGATGGAAAAACTACCCGCTTCGAAGTAAGATTTTCTTTATATTTTCCTTATTACTTCACGCATTTTCATGTAATATAGCCTAAAGTACCCGGAATTTTATGCACTTTATTCCGTAACTTTGATTGTAGATAAATGTTCCACAGATTTTTTGTTTAAGCCTCCACCAATTCCGAAATGTAATTTTTTGAGTCGGTCTCGTACACTGGAATGAAGATGTTTTCATGATTTTCGTCTTAAAATGGACTCATTTGCATCAGTTCTAGTCCAGCAAAGTTGCTTTATAAACAAAAAAGTCATATCTACCACAATTTAAAAGTTACATGTGCTACATTTCGAAAATGATCTCGAACACTGGCGGTGTGAAAAGAGATCTCGTACACTTGTGTGTTTGTTTTACGGTGTATAATGTTTATACGATGTACTTATGCATTACTGATCATTTCGGGTGCCAGTGGTAGTTCATATAGAGTACCAACATGAGAATTCGGGTAGGATAGTGAAGGTGATTTCCTATTGGGATTGCCAGGAAATAAAACAGATATTGTGTAGATAAACAACACGTCAAAGACATACAATGTATGGCAACGATATCATGAAGAATTAAATATGTTTTTTGAAATGTTACAGTAACCATACATTGGATACTAGAGAAAGGATCCGGATGAAATCTAAAAGAAAATAATAGACTTAGACTATTAGTAGTAATACAATTCCACTCCATTGCGGTGTCCTATTTTTTAAATGATAAAGACGTTATGAAAATAAATTGTTTACAACAAGACTTTGTTAGAAGCTGAACATTTTGAAGTAGTCAAAACTGCAACGTGCATTTGTCTAAATATTCTAATATGTATTAATTGTCCATGAGTTCTGATGCTCATGGCGATGCGTATGCTCGGAATGTATGTGTTTTTTTCCATGACAGCAATGCCCATAAGACACAATGCAAAATGTTTGAAATAAATATCGCAGAATAAAAACGTTCACTGAATAAAAAGAAATTGTCAACCGTTTTATCTCATCTGATTTTTGTTCCGTTTTTACGTCATACCTAACGATTGATAAGCTATACATGGAGGCCACCTTTATTGGTCGAGATGACCCCAGTTGCTCATCAGCCCAATAACTGGCACCTAACAGCATCTTGGTGAAACCACTGACCGCAGAAATGTGTGACCTACTGCAAGTTTTCTCATAAAACGAGCGTTTTAAACCATTTGACGACCGTGACACGTGTACTAAAACCTTAAATAAATTGCTCCTCTAGACAATAGTTTAGGTGTGGTCGTTGTGGGTATGTCCCCTTGGTTTCTTATCAGATGTTGCTTACCTAACATAAACGCCGGTTTGGCCATGGATGCCTATCAATATGTAAATGTGCAGTGTTGTCACCAGAAAAGATCAGCAAAAAAACATCATTTAGACTTTCAGTGAAGAATTCTATACCTCAAATGTTCTTATAATAGAAATATTTGAAGTTCAACGTATTTGTGTAATTATGCAATGTTGAATGCATCAGACAAAATTAATGTAAAGTCAAAAAGAAAACAAATTCATTTGGAGTTAAAGTTTAACAATATGTTTATTCATTTCAGTGTACTGGACTACAATCATAATAAACTGCGTAATACAACACATGAACAATAAAAAGTAGTTGAAACATTTTTGAAACGAAATGTAACGATTAACTTATTTACAGCGAAATACATAATAAAATCACTTTACTTAGTGAAAGCAAATAAGTATCGAACATAAGTTTAACAAGGAAAAATAGCCCATCCAAGATACCCAAATGGACCTAAATCGATGACATTGGAAGGCATTAACTTTCTTTTGTTTATATGTGCACTCATCTCTGTTGAAAATTTATAAATGATTCGTTATCATTGAATCTTGACCAAGCTTCACAAATATCAAATGTATATATTTTTCTTCAAACAGTCCCGCAGCTACTCTGAGGCCTCGGTAACATTTGGGGAAGTTAGCAAACATTGAAGTAGGCATTCAAATGGAAAATCAATTAAATAAAATCACTAAAATATATAGATAGTTTATTTCATACAAAAGGCCATAGGCCCATGAGTACACAAATGCTTATTTAAAAATATACAAAATATCAATAGGTGGTGATACAGTATACATAGTAACTATTATCAAGTGATTAAGCATGGTTCAACTGAAGTATACTTGTTATAGCAATAAAGTATTCATATACTCCTATCAAATGTAGGTATATACATAGCAATATGAACTAAATATGATTTTAGAATTTGAGCTGACGAGGAGAATCTTATGTATTATTATACAATAATTCATTACGTATTTTAAAACTTTCAAAAACATACATGGCAAAGTTTCTTTGCATGCGTACATTGTTATTGTTCATGAGTTCAGTAAACTTCAGAATATTAGGATGCTTCCAGTAGTATGGTTTGATATATTTTAAACGCAGTTCTTTGTACATTGTGCATTCAAACAAGAAATGGAATTCATCCTCGAGATTGTTACATAACTGACATTTACGTTCATGTAGTGGTAGTTTTTGTGGTTTGTGCCATCTCCCCGTCTCTACTTCAAGACGGTGAGATGACACTCGTAATCTGCTTAAAGCACATCTGAATTTTCTTAAATTTACATTTTCTAAATACGGTTGAAAGCGAAATTCTGAAAACAATACGTATGTCCTAGCACGGGTTGAGTTCGCTAATTCTTCATTCCAACTTTGAATAAATGTATCCTTTAATCGTTGTTTAAAAATTGACATAAAACCTATTTTATTTCCAACGCCATGGAATAACCAGACATGATTAAAACCAAGTTTATCAAAAATATATTTAACTTGACTTGCCCAATTTTGTCTGTTAGGATATTTTGCCATATCATCTAACATCATATTATACACAATGGTTATGTACTTTGTATCATTGCTCCCAACAATCTTAAACCAAAAGTTTATAATTCTATGAATTCTATAATTAATGAGTGACTGTCTTCCTAGGTCTCCATAAATAAAGTTATTCTGCGTCTGTATTTTTACACCTAATACATTTTTACAAAATGATAAATGTGTTCTCTCTATTTCATCTGCTTTCGCAAACCCCCATACCTCACATCCATAGTTCAATATAGGCAATATCAATTTATCAAATAGACTCAACATGTGAGATACTGACAAATTTGTAAATTTATAAGTATATTTCTTTAACTGGAATATGGCTTTTAATGCTTGCCCATATATTTGTTCAACATAAAACTGAAAATTTCGCACGGGAATGCACTAAAACGTAGGAAATCAACAGTTTTTTTCCGGAGTACATCTCCTCAGACCCCGCTAGGTAGGGATTTGTCTCGGGTAATTTCGGGGCTGGCTACGGTCTGTCAAAAATGCAAAGGCTCTATCTCTTATTATTTGGAAAAAAAAAGATCTCACTGGTTTTCAAAATGTAGATCTTTTAAAGATCCGATTATTGACGAATTGTATGAATTATTTAGAAATGTAGACATACAAATTTCTAAATGCTCTCATGAAAAATGGAGATATGATTCGGTTCTCAAATATACACATTCAGGGACAATGATGGTCGTATCTGAATGCCTTTCGAACATTCTGAACACGTTTCATTGAGATCCAATACAAAATTAAGTTGTGAACGAGATCATAAGAATATCTTGCAGGACGAACAAAATTTGATCACAATAGCCCATCTCAGCTTCTAGTGATCTAATAATGAGATCATTAAATATGCAACTTAAAAAATATAAATCACACGCTTACAATGTGCTTCATATTTGTTCAGCCCTTGCAGTACATCAAATAAACATTTAATTAGACAACATAGTTTCGGTCATAAATGTCTTTCAGTCGCTTGACCTAATATTATCAAAGTATTTTCAAAACGATAAACAAACACTTAATGTTTGTAAGTCAACCCAAAATATAATAATAGCATTATTATTTTGAAAAACATTTTTTTCCAAAACGAATGGAATACAAACTAACATATGTCTTGACATTTTATGATTTCATTTGTAAACTATTATAATATTGAAATGTTAAAAGTGGTAAAACTAAAACGTTAAATAAATTATATAGAGGAAACATGCTCTCTAAAATGTCACATGAAGAATGCAACCAATTCACCATTTAAGTTTTTGAGTGAATTCACAATAGTTTAAAACCTGATTTTCCATAAACATGTTAGATTTCTGCGGCTGTATTCATGCTCTTCAAATTCTGTTTTGATTTGTCATGTTGAACATGTTGTTATATAGGCCCTATGGGTCTATATATTGTCTATAAGGTAAATAGCGGACTACCTACCTATAGCAGTAGTGCTCCTATGCTCCTGTCCCAAGTTCTAGACGAGGTGTTGTCAGTAGGATGGGTAGATTCGAAGAGAACACTTTCTGGAGAATGGCCAGTGTTTTTCCCGTTCACGTCACGCTCGGCGTTGATTGGCTGGTCGCATTGACCCAGAAAGGTCAGTTGTCTTCCGGAGGCCCGGTTAAGAGGGACCGGTGAAAGTGACCGGTACAACACTCTTCCCCCTCTTTATTTGAAAAGACTCCGCAATATATGAGTATTATTATCAATATCAAATATAATCATTATAACTCACTATAAAATGTAGCCCAATTTATTATTTACTTATTTACTTATCTATTATTCTATTAGAATCTACCCTTAAATCCTAGTGATATTTGTCCATATAGAGGTATCAGTTATAAAATACATACACTATGCTTAACATGACATTTTGAGTACGTTTGAATGTGTTCCTATTTACATAATATAAACGATAGCAACTCAATACAAAGCCTTAAACTACAAGGCTTTTAAACAACATAATGCTAAAATAACATAAGGTTTGAATAAGCAGTATTCACAAACCGTAATAATGGTAAAATAACATAAGGTTTGAATAAGCAGTATTTGCATATTAAACTGAGCTGTTTCATGCTAATAGTTCAACAAGGCAAAGCATAAAACTACAAGGGTTAAGAATAAGTTGTTTCATGATTAATATTTCAATGAGAATACAACATGGCATTATTAAAAGAAGTAATACACAGATAGATATCAAAAATCAATGCAGCACTGAAAAGTTTGGTGATTATGAACCAAAAGGTGAAATTACAAGCATTTTAATTAAGCAGCGAAATGTAGAGTTATAAAGCGGACACTTCTGAGAAAACCATTAAAATGTACTACCGGTTTACATGTTCTGTAGGTAGTTTATTAAATATCAAACAAACGTTGAATATAAGGATGCATTGTTATCAATCTATTATTACACATCTATTTTGTTAGGACACGTACAACAATACCTGCATATGTCCCTGGAGTACTATGTTGGTAATCTCTGAAGTGTTTCTATGATTCCATGCACTAAATAAGGTGACACAAAACTTACATTAAGTATCGCAGGTTCCAGTACCTGTTTTTAAAATAGAAACGTTGAAAATTAAATAAATAGATCCAAATTATTATGTACATATATATATCTTCTTAAAGGGCATTCTGCTGAAGTCAACCGATGCAAAAATGAAAGTAATAATTTTGTTTAGTACACATTTTCTTAGCTACCGAGGGACGAAACATACAAGCTGATCAATCAGCAGCCAAGATGATGTTAGCAATGTTTTAAAGAAAGCGGAGGCTTATCACTGAAGTTGAAATTGAGTCTCAAAATGTAATTTTCTTAACTACTGAGAGACGGAACATACAAGCTGATCAATCAGCAGTCAAGACCACCCAATTTGTATCCCCTTATAGTGTTGTCTGCATGTCAGACAGTCAAAGTTTGCTAGCTAATGTAAACTTTACAGGAAAGTTGTATTATGCACTGGTTTCTCACACTACTTTACAGGTTAAAGGAATGTCATTTACCAAGTTAACCCATATACTTTGGCTGCATTCCTGTTGCATTTCCTCAACATTTCATTGGTCGAGATGCCAAATATTTCAGCTGCCCTCTCAGCTGTATAGAAAACATTCCATGGATGGTTAAATGAAAACTGTCTCCTGTCTATTGTTAAGTAAGGGGCGTCAGTCTCTAAGAGTATTTTGTCAGGTTTTTGTATTAACAGTAAGGCTCCAACTGTTCCTTCATTATCAAAGGAAGCCTTCGCAAGACCAAAATAGCAATGTGGAAGCGTTGTGCTCCACTGCCTATACTCCTCGTCAGTTCCTACAAAACAGTGACGGTGAATTACCATGTTCGTCATTTCTAATTCCTGGAGAAGTGCTAAAACTTCTCTAGCTGCCTTTCCATCCTTTTCGTCTCTGACATGCAGCACTAATGTTTTATCCAGCTTCTTTGCCAACAAGAAGACCTGTCGAAGGAACCAGCGCTGGCCATTTATCTTATCCATACGACATTGAGCTCGATTGTGACTAGCTTTGCAGAGACAGCATGTGGTAAAGTCAAGGCCCACCTCGCCGATTCCTACAATTTGCGGAAGGCGTTGGATTAGACTTTCCAACCTGGAAAATAGGTTTTCGGCGATATTGCCATATATCCGATGTGGCTGAACCCCCACTGTAATCCTTATATCTGATCTAAACTTGTTAGTGATCGATGATACATCCCTCTCTATGTTGGAGATTCTAATCTCCTCATCAGCTGTAAACACATTTTCTTTAAAAGAAACTCTGCTACCAAAGACAACTTTATTGTTGGCAACATAGTTCTTTATTTTTTTACAAGCCTCTTGTATTGTGGTAGGACAAGTGTTCATAACTACCACTGCAGCCTCCTTGTGGCGACAACCCCGCAAGAAAGCTTCAGTGGCTAACTGTTGAACAGTAGAGTTGTCGGCAGACTCGAATCCGTCCAGCGTCATTGTCAAGACTTTTTGTAAAAATTCCTCTAATGAATCATCCTCCCCTTGTTTAATAACATGTAGTTTTTGCCTAGCAGCTATGGGGGCATCTTTTAAGTTAAACCGTAATCCCAATTCATTCGAAAGGTTTTCATAATTGTCGCTTTGTTTTGACCTGTATGCGTATTCAAGGGCGGTCTCTCCAAGACAATCAAATAACTTGTCAAGTTTCTTTGGATTAGACCAACCCCTTCTTTTGGCAGTACGCTCGAACCTCGCAATAAATGATAGCCAGGTCATTTTCTTGGGGTCCCCAGTGAAAATATCCATTTTAGGGGGTGGAGGTGACTTACTTTGGCGACGGTTAGTAGGCGACCTACTTTGACGTGTTGGTGACCTACTTTGACGGGTCGGTGACCTATTTTGTTGTTGGGATGAAGGAGCTAATTCCCTAGATTTTTCAGATGCAGACTCCTCACCCGCCAAACCTGTGCAATTTTGTATTTCATCTTTAATGTTTTCATTTCTTTGGACCGATGAGTTCCGTTTACTATAAATCAAATTTGGAGGCATTACACCAGCCATGTTCAGGCGTTCTAAAAATTCATTTTTGACCTTTGGCTTGGTCATAATGGGGTCCTCGGAGAGTGAATCTGCAGATGGCGTCTTACTGGTAGACTGCTCATCCTGGACTGTGCTCTCTATAATGTGGGACTGCTTTGCAAGAAGTTTCAAACTAGTAGACTGCAAGCCTTGGACGGTACTCTCGAGATGTGTAAATCTCTCAACAAGGTTTTGGCATTGATACATGCTGTCTTGCCTAACCCCGGACATTTGCTCGTCTACCGTTTGATATATGGTTTTCTGTTCTTGTTGCAGCATTGAAAAATTATCTTTAATGTCAGTAACTTCCTCCCTGGAAACAAAATGACAAGGCAGTTCTGACATTCTTTCAGACAATGTGTCTAATTCAGACTGCAATGTTGACTGATTTGTGTTTACGACAGCGATTTTATTTCCAATTTCATAAAATTCATCCTTTTGAGTTTGAATTAAAGCCTTAATTGTCTGAGTTTGTGTGTTTTGGCTATAATTCAGCGACTCTATTTGTTCTTGAGTCTTTGTATGCTCCAGTCTAATACGCGACTGAAGTTCCCTAAATTCTTTAAAGAAGTCGTCTTTGTTCTTTTGACATTGAGTGGACAAGAGTTTTATGTCCACTGAGTTTTTATCTACTGCTGGTTTCAGCATATCCATTAGCTCTTTATGAGCTGTCTTGTAGTCCAAAAGGGTGGTCGGTACAACAAACCCTTCTGGCATTTCGAAAGAGATGAGACCTTGTGTCCCATACTCTTCCCAGGTTTCCTTTGTAACCTTAATGGTTGGCAAATCATTGACTGATAGTGGTTGCCTGTCGCCAGTTCTGACCTCCTCCCTTATATTCGTAATAAGAGTAGCCGTGTGCTTTCCGACACCCTTCAGAGTTTGCAACTCTTCTTTGGTAGCCGTATACACGTTCAGGGTTTTACCGGACGACATTGTTTGTGACATGACAATAAATACAATATAAATAAACAACTATTTACTTTGAATTTTAATAGAATTCGCGGAAATGTAATACCGCGAAAACTAATGACGCATTTTCTCCAAAGCGGTGTCTTGGTGAAATCACCGGAAACACGACACGCACTTTGGGAGAATTTAGTGGTATTTCGACTAAAATTTTATTTCAGCCGAAAAACCTAACAAACCTAACAAACCTTACACCTATCAATATCTACTAGTCTCTTATGACTGTAGAAATAATATTCTGACTTGCGAACTTGTTCCGACGAAACGAAACTGTGCAAGTCAGAAAAAATGGCGAGTGACTTTTACTTTCAAAAAGTAAACCGCGCCCTAATTATTTGTCGCAGCGCCACTTGTTATATAGGCCCTATGGGTCTATATATTGTCTATAAGGTAAATAGCGGACTACTTACCTATAGCAGTAGTGCTCCTATGCTCCTGTCCCAAGTTCTAGACGAGGTGTTGTCAGTAGGATGGGTAGATTCGAAGAGATCACTTTCTGGAGAATGGCCAGTGTTTTTCCCGTTCACGTCACGCTCGGCGTTGATTGGCTGGTCGCATTGACCCAGAAAGGTCAGTTGTCTTCCGGAGGCCCGGTTAAGAGGGACCGGTGAAAGTGACCGGTACAACAATGTAAATACTAATATCCCAGATGCATGTCTCATTTGTTTATTAAAGTCGGCATGACGCGTGTGTGACGCTTCAAGTTACTTCTTCACGTAATAAAGAGTTTTCTGAAGAAACTGCCCTGAGTGTCTGTGAATATTCGACTCATGCTGCCGAAAGAGTGCCTCGTTCAGGAAAAATCTTCTTAATACCTGAAATAAAATAGAAACATACAAGTAACTCGGAAAACACAACGAAACTGTTATACAATACAACATTGTATGTGTACAAAAACTTCTTGTTGCACCAAAAGATGCTTCCGAAATGTCGGGTTTGCAAAAACAGTAGAACTGATACATGTATGATGCACAGCTTAATTGCCGCACGACTAATATCGTGCAGTTACTTATCGCACTGCTGCCTAGACACACCCACTCTCCGATTGGTTATGATAATTTCGTTTTGTTCATAGTACGGGACAAAGCAAAACGTACAGACATGTAAATGATACAAAACATATGTCGCAATGATTTCGCTTGTTATAGCCTACAATTTAGAGGCGCACCCGGTGTTCGTTCTCGTGACACGTAAGCCATCCGACCTACCGTACATGTAATAATCCCTTATATCTATCTGCAGTAATAAGTAAAATACTGAGGAAAACCTTACCCAAAATGTTACCCGTATTTGGTTGGTAGCTTTACATAAACTTCACTGGCACCTACAAATGACCAAAATTCATAAGTACATCGCATACACATAATAAATCGCCTAGCATTACAAAACTCGTGAGCGAATCTAACAAGTATAAAAATACAAGTGCACGAGATCTCTTTTCATACCTGAACAATTCTAATGGTACACCCTTTGGAACTACCACCTGAAAATTACCAAAAAAATCATAATTAGTACAACGCATTCATACTGTAAACTGTCGAGCAGTACGAAACTCGCGAGCGCTGAAACGTACAAGTGCACGAGATCTCTTTTCACACCGCCAGTGTTCGAGATCATTTTCGAAATTACATAATTAATTTCACTGTAGCACATGTAATTTTTAAATTGTGGTAGATATGACTTTTTGGTTTATAAAGCAACGTTGCGGGACTAGAACTAATGCAAATGAGTCCATTTTAAGACGAAAACCATGAAAACATCTTCATTCCAGTGTACGAGACCGACTCAAAAAATTACATTTCGGAATTGGTGGAGGCTTAAGCAAAAAATCTGTGGAACATTCATCTACAATCAAAGTTACGGAATAAAGAGCATAAAATGCCGGGTACTTTAGGCTATATTACATGAAAATGCGTGAAGTAATAAGGAAAATATAAAGAAAAACTTACTTCGAAGCGGGTAGTTTTTCCATCGATGACGTCATTTGAAACCACGTGATCCCCCACCTTGTTCAATGGTTTATTGTTTTTCAGATATGTCGGATGAAGGTGTAGACAGCGGCGTCATTATCGGGAGTGTATTGGGAAGCGTATGTGTCGTTGTTATTATTACAGTGTTAGTGACGGTCATCCTTTGTCGCAGGCGAAGAAGGGCATTATCTGCTAAAGGTAGGTATCTCATAGGTTTCAATAACAATATGATAATCTATCAACAATTACAATTCAATTTTTGTGATGATTTATATTTCAAATTTATGTATGTCTTTTTTAAAGTAATTAATTTGTAGTTAATTAAGATGTTTAACGGTATGCCAAGCTTGACTATTAACAAACAAACGACTTGGGCTTAAATACGCGTTGAACCATCTTTCATATGCTCAGTTTTATAGTGGTTTCAAACTGTACATCGTGCTATAAATGCCAAATGTGTGAGTTAAAGCATGGCTGAAATATACAGCAGTTATTGTATGTGTATTTTATGAAAAATATACCCTTAAAGCAGGAACAAAGGAAAACCATTACAGCTATGGTACAAATTCCATTTACGCACCAAAATATGCATGATCGTTTACTACTATTGATCTATCTATATAAACATTCGGTACCATTTCTCTTAGTTTAAATACATATTTGTTTGCTCTTCAGGTAGAAAAAACGAACTACCAACGGTTAACAGGTTGGTTATACTAGTAAATATCAATATTAATAAACATCCGCATCAAAGAAGTTGTGGCAATAAAGAGTTTAAGTAACATTGTTGTTGTGATACGGGTAATAATCCCCGAGTGAGAAAGATTCTTGCGATATAGAAACTCGTGCAAGTGAGAAAGATTCTTGCGATATAGAAACGAGTGCGTTTCACGAGTTTCTATATCGCAAGAATCTTTCTCACTACTCGTGAAACGCACTCGTTTCTATATCGCAAGAATCTTTCTCACTCGGAATTATTACAAACGCACGAGTTTCTATATCGCAAGAATCTCTCTCACTCGGGAATTATTACAAACGCACGAGTTTCTACATCGCAAGAATTTTTATCACTCGGGAATTATTTCCCGTATCGCAACAACAATGTTAATTAAACTATATATTTTATATTCTGTGATGAATTTCTTTCCAATCGTCTTTTGACACATATTCTTTCTTCTGTCACTACTTTGACGACATCGTGAAGTAATACATAAATATCGTGACGTCATGATATTGCTGCACAGAAACAGGCTTGAACCGTCCTGTAGATGATGATGGCTGGGGTTCAGTGGGCAGTTTCAGCATTTTTTGGTTGCATAGGCATTTCAGGACAACTTACTTCTTCAAATTCATAAGTTTTTAACAGTTTGTCAACCTGCTAAGAAAGTAGTTCCTAAAATCGGGCTACTGTGCTATCTTCACACTTGGCGAGATAGCACAGTAGAAGAATGGATATGTTATAGATTTTCTCAAACTGGGAAATTTCTATAATTCATCACAGAATATATAATATATACGAATCACCTTGTGCGTCTTCGCTGTGGAACGGTGGTCCCATATGGTCCAGCAAATATAATCACGTCCTACTGAATATGTGTGTGTTCATACTTTACCGAATTTCAACTGCGACTATATTTGCTAGAGTAAGTAATAGATAGAGTATGGTTTCATCTCGTTGGTTCATTTAAACATCGAGATAGGCGTAGCCCATCGAGGTGTTTAAATTAACCAACGAGATAAAACCATACTCTATTTGTTTTGTAGCATGTCCATTTCAGCTCTATTACAGTTATTCTAACTGTTATTCTCACTGTTATTCTCACAGTTATTCTGACAGGTCTTATTTTCAATTAAACGATTTACACATGTGTCTGAACAAAGAGAATTCGCAATCGATGTAAAATAAATATGTTTAAAAACAACAAAGAGAATTGACTGTGACCATGCTACAATGTCCTTTTGTAGCATGGTCGGTGACATTTCCTTTGTTGAATGCAGAGCATTAAATTGTTTAATTCAGGTTAACTAAAGGGGCGTGGCTTTACCGTACTACAACTACCGGATATTGGAATTTAGAGTACGGTCACTATGACGTCACAGTGTTTCTCAGTGCACCATGCTACAAAAAAGATAGAGTCTGTCTCAGCTCGTTGGTTATTTAAACACCTCGATGGGCTACGCCCATCTCGGTGTTTAAATAAGCCAACTCGCTGAGACCAGACTCTATCTATTACTTAGACTTTGATCTCGATGCAAATTAGCTTGTGTTTGCAACACCTGTCACACGTACGCCGATTTAATATATTCTTACTAGAGCAATGTCCTCTTAAACTTTGAACTCTATGGAAATAACTTTGTGTTCGCAACTCGTAAACTTTGAACTTTGAACATAAGTTTGTATGCCCACCTGTTATATAAGTCGTTTGCGCTGAAACTGCACATGGACGTTGAACGCCATGGCAATAAACCTGTGCAAACTTCTTGGCAAATCCACTTGGTGTAATTGTACAATAGTGAAAAACGCTTTAATATTGTTACTGGCAAACGATGTAGTTTTACTCTAGTAAACGTTTTTTTTAATAAGAGCAATACGCTTATGTTTGCAACCCCTTTTAGACTTATATCTCGATTGCAGCTATACTTACTACGAGTAAATGTCCTTTTAAACTTCGAAATGTATGAAAATAAGCTTGCGTTTGAAACTGCTTTTACACGTATGCGTCGATTACATCAATTATTGTTAGAGTAATGTCCCTTTAAATATCGAACTCTATGAAAGGAGGTATAAAAGTCGAAAAGGAAGTGTATATTCAAAAAAACGCATAAAAACAACAACAAGGAAAACTAGAAGCAAAATATGCGACACCACAAACACAAAAAGGTTTGCCAGTAGGGGTACCGCCTTGGAACGGTCAGTTGAATAATAGCCGAAAGTGGTTTAAACCAGGTTCTAGGGTCACAATGGATCACGCTTGCCATATTGCCAATCGCATAAAACGGGACAGTGTAAATAAAAGAAATTCCAGGTAAGGCCATGTCATCCATAAACTAGGCAGCATTAATAGGCAAAATAAGTATAACACAAAGATGATCATGTATATATGAATATAAAACAACAGAAACATAGAAAGCCACAAAGTAAGTACTCTTTGACTTGGCAAAGCGAGCGCAACAAGACAATACACCATCAAGGGCACGACAAGACAAGATTTAAGGCAAACATCAAACGTTGCTGTCCTTTGCGGATCTAGGTAGACGTCATCATATCGCAATCTGTCCGGTCATCGCACAATCAAAGAGGAACGCATAGTAGCGAACTGTAAATGGTTCAACCAGTTACTATGCAGTGGCTGAAAATAATAGGGTCGTAAACTATGTTGATACTTTTTTAACGAGTTAAATACAGATTGTATGACAGTGATCATGACTAAGTATCTAACGAAGTTTGTTAGTCACGACGGGTTTGATAGTCCTCATCGCAGCACATATTTCTTAAATTATTGTTTCATGTTAAAAGTAGAGCAGGGTTACGATAATGCAATTTTGCAATTAATTTCCGGAGTTTATGGTAACGGTATCCCTAACGGAATAGCATTTAAAGGTTTTGAATATTACTTTTCAACTCGACCAAAAGCTCCAGAAAAACGAACTAGTTGAGAAACATCAAACCCATAAGAAATGGCTGGGGTAATAATTGACAATGTCAAAATCAAAATCATCTCTCCTGTCATAGATGTTGCTCGAGATGTAAATCGAAAAATAAAAGCGACACTATCAGCAATACTAGCTTTGTTGAGTTGAAATTTCATGGGATACATAACATTAATCATAGTTATCATAGTTAATTATTTTTTTGTCAATATCAGTATTCATCCAGATACTAAGAAGCGATACTAAAGGCTTAGATGACATCTGCCCGAGTATCAGGTGAAAAGAGTATGAAAGGGGAAATATGGAAATCGCCGAACACGATAAATATAAAAATATTACAGCCTCGGTTTGATTGCTACCGTTCACGCATTCTAGCCGAAGATTATTTGCATTTGACGATGAACATGGGACCTCCAATGTGGTATTTTCATACCATTCCATGGCCAGCGGCATATGTTCCCAGTTTCTAACAAAAGACTAAACGAGAAAACAAACGACACACAACATAAATCTCTGACATAGCAATACAAAAAACAAATTTGCGACAATAGGTTCACTGTTCGTACTTATTTTAACAATGTGTCTATAAACGGTATTTCCATATCTAACGAAAATATTGTCTATTAAGAAACAAATGTGTTTCGCAAACATATGTGTCGATTACAACTATTCTTACTAGAGTAAGTCCCTTTTAACATTGATCATAATTGTTTGTTCTGGCCTCTGCCAATTCATTGAGTATTTGCTTTGTGGCTTTCTAGGCTTTCTTTATCTTATATATCATGAGCATGTGTTATACTTAGATTGCCTTTTAAAAGAAAATATAACCTGGTGGGCATATCTTTATTTACACCGTCCCGTTTTATTGGGATGATGAAAATAGGGTAAGATTGAGGTTTAGTGCATCCTAGAACCTGGTTTAAACCCCAGCGGTCTTTTCCCGCCACTGACCGTCCCAATGCGGTAGCCCTATTGTCAACCCTTTTATGTTTGTGATGTCATATCTTGCCTTTTATTCAGCTGTATATGTTTTTTGTTTGTTTCTGTGCGTGTTTGTGGTTGCCCGCGGTCCTTGAATGCTACATTTCCTATTCGTCTTTATGTCTAATTTTTATGAAGAAACACTTATGAATCGATTGCGACTAAACGGTACCTAGATCATCACCGCCGGCTGCATATGTGCATACTCGCAATTAACTGTTTTAAGACTAATACGTGCCATATTTTCAACTCTTGCTTGTCGAAAATGTCTTCTCTTGTGGAATTAATTAACCCTAGAAAGACATGTAGTATCATCCATAAAACTGTGCATTATAATAACCACCACTCACATAACTGTTACCCTCTGGATCACAGAAACAACGCATTTCTGCATATTCAGCTGGCAGTTCTGCATATTCAACTGGCAGTTCTTCATTTTCAGCTAGCAGTTCTGCATATTCAGCTGACAACGCTGAAGCTGGCAGTTCTGCATATTCAACTTGCGGTTCTGCATATTCATTTGTAGATCTGCATATTCAGCTGACAGTTTTTCAAATTCAGTTGGCAGTTCTGCATATTCAGTTGGCAGTTCTGCATATTCAGCTGTCAGATCTGCATATTTATTTGGCAGTTCTGTATATTCTGTTGGTAGTTCTGCATATTCAGCTGGCACATCTGTATATTCATTTGGCAGTTCTGTATATTCAGCTAGCAGTTTTGTATATTCAGCTGGCAGTTCTAAATATTCAGCTGGCAGTTCTGCATAATGAGCTGCCAGTTATGTATATTCATACACGGATATTTTGCACATATTCAGAATTCTGTAGCGGGTGTATTCAACACGTTCAGAGATATTTCTCATTGTAATATTGTTATTTAGATCAATTTTAAAACATTATTATGTTGAGCTAGTTTTGACATTCATCTGACTATATAGATTGCAAGGAACTGATAGCACGGGTGGAGAGTACGTGGAGCCTGACGGCACAGGGGGAGTATACGTGGAGCCTTACGAGACATCAAAGGCGAATACGTACGATGAAATTAGAAATAGTCAAATTCCTTACTATTTGGAATTAAATGCAACTTCACAAAACTCCGTTTGCGAGAAACCTGTCCAAACGATGCACGAGAGGCCTGCCCCGTCGCTGTATGAAAAACCGATCCAGACGTTGCACGAGAGACCTGCGCCGTCAGTGTATGAGAAACCGGATCGACCTACGATAAACAAGCAATAGGATGACTGGTAGGTCTATTTATATTTGAGAGTGTTTTATTGGGCCTTAATACATAAAACACATTAATTATCACACTGATCAACCGGTTGCAGCGAAGTCAGATGCTTGCAGAGAATTCAGTTAGAAATTGTTAGAAGTTAATGGTGGGATTAGTATTTTTGCTTTCTGTTGCGTATTTTGCTAAAATGTTTTGAAAATGATTATGAAGATTTGAAAAGGAATGAAAGGACAAGCGTTTTAAATTGAATTACAATTGCGAATATCAGTTCGTTATTTGTGTTTATTCTTACAATTGTTTAGTTTATACAAATCGTTGGACATATATACAGGGTGCTATACGCACTAACGTCGTTTTATAACCGGAGTTTTAAAGGGCAAGTTTCCTCTTTCATTCCTTTTCAAATCTTCATAATAATTTTCCAAACATTTTAACAAAATACGCAACAGAAAGCAAAAATACTAACTCCACCATTAACTTCTAACAATTTCGCCCATCTGACTTCTCTGCAACCATCTGACTTTTCTGCAGCCGGTTGATCAATTGATTATACAAGAGGGAAAGTAGGCGTCTTGGATGAATCTTTATATATTTGAGGAGGTTTGATTTACTTGAAAATAAAAGTTCAATTCTTTATGGCCGTTTGATTAGAATAAAATAATTTATATCAGTTATATTTCCAGAATATTTCAAAAGCAGGCATCTGTGCCTTTCTGAACACATTAAAAACAAGTCCCTAAATAACGAATAACACAAATTATATTAATAAATTAATTATACAAAATAAATATTGAATTTCTAAACAAATCTCCAACGTCATATACATTCGGAAGTGGTTTAAAATACCGTTTCCTGTATAATTCTATGTAAAATTAACTTGTTGTGGAGTCCATCTTGACATATTCTTGAGTAACGCATGCCATCTGGGTTGACAAGTTATCAAATGTCCGGCCTTTGACCAATGGAGTAATGTTCATCAACAATCACCTAAACACAGAAGGTCAATAATTATCTTTATATTGAGCGGATACCAATAATGTTCCCCCACACCAAAAAAAAAGTTGTTATGAAAGCAGCATAAGGTCTCTTCTAGTCATTTTTTCGGAGAATTACGGTATGCTTTCTGCAAAAAATAACAAGAACATAAAACAGAAACAACACTTTTTTTGTAATTAAACAAATTTTATCTGCAGTAAGTAAAACTTGTGTCGGGAAACATGTTAACAGTCAAACAGAAATGTAGCATTCACAGAACACAGGCAAATAGGGCTAACGCGTTGCAACGGTCAGTTGGAAAATATCGCTGAGGGTTTAAACGAGGTTCTAGGGTACACCAAGCTTTCATATTACCCTATTGTCATTCAAAAAAAAAAAAACTTGCAAAAAGTATGGAAAAAAATCTGTACACTTTTTTGCAAACGTATATTGAAAGTAAAACGTACAACGCAAAATTAAATATTACAATGTACTTAAAACGGATGCTGATATTTACCCAAACAAAGTATCATGTGTAACCTTAGTTCGCAATTTATTTTCATCAATGGGTTTTTACTACGTGTGGCTTAACCAGAGTGTCGGAGATAAAGATATGTTCTTAGGTATAATTAAATAACGACTTTGTTACAAGTTTTAAATGTAACGAGAAAGGAAGCAAAACCAGCAACACAAAATTTAATTAACACATTTATTTACATAAAATATTCACTTACAGAATACACGAATCCAGTTTATCATTAATATCCAATTTTTGAATTAAGTCCAAATAAAAGTATCCAATGTTCCTTTAATTCACATTAGCAAGTGTCTCTTTAATCCAAAACAGTAAGTGTCTCTTTAATCCAAAACAAAAAGTGTCTCTTTAATCGAAAACAGTAAGTGCCTCTTTCAGTCCAAATTAATTTCCAATATTTCTGGTTTAGTCTAAATATCCAATTTCAATGTATAGTCCAATGACCAATATAGTCCAAATTTCATCACAAAAATGAATTTGCATAAAACAGTCCAATGAGAACAGTCCAAATTTCATCATAAATGAATTTGAATAAATAATTTGCATAATGGTAAACATGCTTACACCTATACTATTGTGTAACTTTCTTCAAGGCCAAATCAGTAATAAACATGCAACAATGAATGTATACATTCAGACATAGGTAACAACTTTATGATAATAACATACAGTCTTGGAACGAACGTTTAGATAGTTCATCGAGAGCAATATTTTTTAAAAGATATTGTAAGCTTTGATTTTCAATTATTTCTTAATTGCATAAACATACCCAAATGTAGAATAACGATGATCAAATTAATTATCTCATCTCACAGCCTTGCTAAAGACACTGGTAGGTGACATAGACCTAGACGTATACCATTAGAAGATAGAATATGTATAATTTGCAACAAATTTGAAGACGAGTTTCATTTCATTTTAGATTGCGACCTGTTTAAAGACATCCTAAAAATATATATTAAAAAGTATTTTTGGAATCGACCGAGCATGTTCAAATTAAAAGAACCTTTTTACAGCAAAAATGAAAAAGAAATAAAAACATTAGTTGTGTGTATTTCTAAAGCATTTGAAATAAGGAAAACTAATGAATTGATCGGATGTAATTGTAATTCCATGTCTCATTTCTTCCTTCTTGTATATAATTGTTCACATAGTCATGCATGTGTATGGTGTTTTCTGATTGGGATGTATGTGTATGTGCTCATTTGAGCCAGACCTGGGCTCGAACCCGGGACCTTTGGACTACCGTTCCGATGCTCTACCGACTGAGCTAACTGGCCGGACAATGCAACTTCAATCTACCAGTTAGATATCCATGAACCGTGGCAATGACATGCATATGGTTATATATAATACATCAACCATACTATTGATATATATACTGAACAAAAAAAGAAACTTCCGCATTTTAAGCTGTGATTTGCATAGGGTTGACATTGTTACACTTTGTACACCAATCTAGATAAAATTTCATCATTATATACTTATCACTCAGTCATTCTGATCAATATTAATAATCATCAAAAACCAGAGTTAATGTGTTGCTGCTAAAACATGTTTTATCCAAATTGCGAAATCATTATATTTGTATTATAAAGGGAGGTAATCTGAAAATATTCATTCTTGAAAGCTGTATGGCGCAAAAGTGAGTGAACAGGTCAGCTTACTTTCTCCGTCGTTTTGGTGCTGGGTTTATCTTCTGTTTATTTCAATAGGATAAAACTGTGTTAAATCAAAGTTCAAACCACAAGACCCGGAAATGCTGTTTAAACCAAAACAAGGGGAATAACTTTGCGCACAAGTTTGATTCAAGGAAAATTGTTTTCATGACAGTGCTGACCTTTTAACAAAGGTATTAACATATAAGACCAAACAAAATATATTTTCATTGTGTCTACATGTATGGGTAAAGTTGCGGAAGTTTCTTTTTTTGCTGAGTATATAATACATCAACTATAACAGTGATACATATAATACATCAACCATAACATTGACATATATAATACATCAGCCATATCATTGATATATATAATACATCAACTATAACATTGATATATATGATACATCAACCATAACATTGATAGTTATGATACATCAACCATAACAATGATATATATAATACATCAACCATAACATTGATACATTTATATATGTCTAGTCTCCTTCTCCGTGAAATTTGAAAGAAATTGAAATTCTGACGTGGTAATGTGTGTCGTTTGGTTCTCTAGAAAGAAGTAAACAGTATAACTGTGTTAACTTTTGGGTCTGATATTTGTTAATACATGTCTGTACGAATCTTGCTACGTCTGTTGAAAATGTATATGTATATAGTGTATGATCACATGGGCCTACGGCTTACTGGTTATGAAATAAAGTGCTTCTTCATAAAGAAATCCCAGCCAGGCTATATCTAAAACATCTGACGGAATTAAAAGTCATTAACAATAACACGAAGATACATGTAAGCAGGCATATACGATGAATAAAGCAACAAAGAAAGTCATCCACATAGTAATTGTACTGAATAACTTGACAGAAGCCAAATCAACAGAAAACAAGAAAACTGACCATTAATTGCACGACAAGACACAATCAAATGTAAAAATCCTTTCAGGATTTTGTTATCATATTGTAAGGTTCCCGTCAGGTGCCGCTGTACATATTATTTTGGATTAAACGGGAATGAACAAACAGCAATTGCCGAACTGTATATAACTTTATTTCCAAAGCCTCTGTGACAAAGTCCTCCAGTGGCTGTACAAAGACTACATGGATATCTATGGATGCACTTTTTACAATATATACAAATGGAGTGTGGAGGACAGGAGCTGTGTGTGTATGGAGTGTGGAGAAGGACAGGAGCTGTGTGTGTATGGAGTGTGGAGAAGGACAGGAGCTGTGTGTGTATGGAGTGTGGAGAAGGACAGGAGCTGTGTGTGTATGGAGTGTGGAGAAGGACAGGAGCTGTGTGTGTATGGAGTGTGGAGAAGGACAGGAGCTGTGTGTGTATGGAGTGTGGAGGAGGACAGGAGCTGTGTGTGTATGGAGTGTTGAGAAGGACAGGAGCTGTGTGTGTATGGAGTGTGGAGAAGGACAGGAGCTGTGTGTGTATGGAGTGTGGAGAAGGACAGGAGCTGTGTGTGTATGGAGTGTGGAGAAGGACAGGAGCTGTGTGTGTATGGAGTGTGGAGAAGGACAGGAGCTGTGTGTGTATGGAGTGTGGAGAAGGACAGGAGCTGTGTGTGTATGGAGTGTGGAGGAGGACAGGAGCTGTGTGTGTACGGAGTGTGGAGGAGGACAGGAGCTGTGTGTTTATGGAGTGTGGAGAAGGACAGGAGCTGTGTGTGTATGGAGTGTGGAGAAGGACAGGAGCTGTGTGTGTATGGAGTGTGGAGAAGGACAGGAGCTGTGTGTGTACGGAGTGTGGAGAAGGACAGGAGCTGTGTGTGTACGGAGTGTGGAGAAGGACAGGAGCTGTGTGTGTATGGAGTGTGGAGAAGGACAGGAGCTGTGTGTGTATGGAATGTGGAGAAGGACAGGAGCTGTGTGTGTATGGAGTGTGGAGGAGGACAGGAGCTGTGTGTGTATGGAGTGTGGAGGAGGACAGGAGCTGTGTGTGTACGGAGTGTGGAGAAGGACAGGAGCTGTGTGTGTATGGAGTGTGGAGAAGGACAGGAGCTGTGTGTGTACGGAGTGTGGAGGAGGACAGGAGCTGTGTGTGTACGGAGTGTGGAGGAGGACAGGAGCTGTGTGTGTACGGAGTGTGGAGGAGGACAGGAGCTGTGTGTGTATGGAGTGTGGAGGAGGACAGGAGCTGTGTGTGTACGGAGTGTGGAGGAGGACAGGAGCTGTGTGTGTACGGAGTGTGGAGGAGGACAGGAGCTGTGTGTGTATGGAGTGTGGAGAAGGACAGGAGCTGTGCGTGTATGGAGTGTGGAGGAGGACAGGAGCTGTGTGTGTATGGAGTGTGGAGGAGGACAGGAGCTGTGTGTGTATGGATCTTTATCACTAATTTTAATTTTACAATTATTATATTCCTATAAATTGTATATATGTCAGGGGCGGATACAGGATTTCAGCTGAAAGGGAGGGGGAGGGGGTGGGGGTAGGTTTGGGGGGTAAGATTTTGGTCAATATTTGGGTCCGTTTCTAGCCTCATAAAACGGTTGCGGTAGTGCATTGATAGGGTAAAAAAGTCCGTTTTCAAATAAAAGGATTTAACAATGTGTCAATTAAATCACTCATTAGCCATTAGGCGTCGAGCGAGCGAAGCGAGCGAGACAATTTTTTATTCTGACGGCGTGCATCGAAATTGTTTGATAGGGGGCGAGCGAGAATTTTTTTTATACTGAGGGTGTGCATCGAAATTGTTTGATGGGGGGCGTAAGATTTTGGTCAATTTTCGGGTCCGTTTCTAGCCTCATAAAACGGTTGCGGTAGTGCATTGATAGGGTAAAAAAAAGTCCGTTTTCAAATAAAAGGATTTAACAATGTGTTAATTAAACCACTCATTAGCCATTATGCGTCGAGCGAGCGAGAATGTTTTTTATACTGAGAGCGTGCATCGAAATTGTTTGATGGGGGGCATAAGATTTGGGTCAATTTTCGGGTCCGTTTCTAGCCTCATAAAACGGTTGCGGTAGTGCATTGATAGGGTAAAAAAGTCCGCTTTCAAATAAAAGGATTTAACAATGTTTTAATTAAACCACTCATTAGCCATTACCGGGTGCACACCCCCTGTATCCGGTAGTGTATGTGTAACTATATTGTATTATGCTATTATCCAGAGCAAGGTTATTGTTTACTTTTGGAACTTGTTTACCTAAAGTCAGCAGTTGTCTTTTGTTTTGGTTGTTGTTGTTGGTTGTTGTTGTTGTTGTTGTAGTGTTGTTGTTGTTGTTCACTTAGATGATCATGCATTAGCAAATATGCTGAGACTGAAACCTGTTTCAGTATATATAGGCGATCTAACGTACCACGTGAGCTTGCTCGTCCAATAGCATCATATAATCATAGCATACTTAAGTGAAACGGCTCCATACATATGCAAATATATAATCCATTAAAACCAACAGTATAGAATGCTTCTGACATATTTATTTGCTCTTATGATAAGCAAATATAATTTATGAAGAGCAACTGTTAGAAGCATAATTTGAAAAATGAGCAAATCTATTTTATTCGTGGCGAAGGAAAGTTGCAGACACTTTTTCTTACTCAACAAGAAATATTTCCAGCTGATGCTGAATATTTGAAATAAACTTTATAAGCACTGTAACGGTGCTGCTCATTTTCTCCCCGATTTATTTTAACAAAAAATCATAAACACATTATACAAGGCAGGGAACACGTGAAGACAAGTAGGTCACGGACATTTGGAAAGTAGTGCAAACCGCCATATTTGAAAAGTGTATACACAAATAGAAAGTAGTGACATCAATAGAACTAATTTCGTGCATGAATTCAAAACATAAAAACATATTCCTCTGTGGAATCATAAAAACAAAAACTGGGACAATGCAATCATTATCGGTACCTGTGCACAATTACAGTAATTACAGAGTTACGGGGTATGAAAGCGAGCTCTTCAGTTATCAAAAAGTTTATTTATTATTCAAGGCTCATTAAGAGTATCTGACATAACAAAGAGTATGATAATGGACCTTTGGAAATGGCCGAAAACGACACATACGAAATATTGCAGTCTTGGTTTGATTGAGACCGTTCATGAGCGGTAGTAAATTATGCTAGCTACCGTTCACGCCCTTTAGCCCCGGGTTGAGCAGAACTCAATATTCATAAAAGCAATAGTACAAAAATTTAAAGCATCCCGAAGATGGCATGCATATGGCGGTGGACATGGAGTGTAACGCATCTCCATGTCGTACGACGTATGGTCCCAGTATCTAATAAAATTAAATGCCCCGAAGAGCGAAATAAACATAATGGAATTTAGTTGGGAGCAGCGGTTATGAAGCCTGCATATCACAAGTAACAGTCAAAAGACTAAATTAAAAAGCAGACAACATATCCTATAAGTGGTTAAACAATACCCAGAGCCTTTAATCGGCGGGAGTAGTGGAACCACTGAATCGAAAATAAAGTAAGAAAACAAAAAAAATGAAAAAGTACCACCAATAATTAAATATAAGTATCGGGCTCAGCGATCGAATGAATAACAGTACTGATTGCAAGCGCGGGGAGACGTTTTACTGCCGCCACACTGCCGCCACACTGCACAAGCAACGCCACTGTGCTATAAAAAAGAGTATGATAATGGACCTGTGGAAATAAACACATTTACTTTGTGCAGAAAACAGAACAATAACAAAACTATTTACATAACAGTTATCATAACCACATAACCACCACACAACCAAGCATCAATCTATACATGAATCAAATGACTAGAATGAATAATGAGGGAATCCTAATTTATATGTTTAGTAATGTATTATGGTTATCTTCTAGTTTTCTTAACTAATAGGCATAGCATATGGAGATTGAGTCTATACATTTATATTTCATAAATTATAATACATGTACAATGTAAATATATATGTATTATGAGATCAAACAAACAACTTCTTAAATCAGTCTTTGAACGAAAACTTATTCAGTTATTTACAAGTTTTAAGAATGATTTCACAAAATCTGGATAATTTTAATAATGAACTCTTATCTTTACTGTTCATTAATAGATCATATTTAACAGAATTTGGATGTTTATAAAAATATTGACTAATATATATTTTCTGTCACTTGCAAAGTGTTTACAAATAAATATATAGTGAAACTCGTCACCCAACAAATGCGCAATACAAAGTGCACGTATGTAGATTTCTTTCTATATTTAAATGTCTCCCTTTTTCTATAGGCATTATAATTCATGCAACGGAATTTACATAAGGTATACTATTATTTACATAAGGTATTAGACAAACCAAATGGAAAAATATTAAAATAATGCTCAAAGACATCTTTTTTGTACATTCTGTAGTTTAAACATTTACCTAGACATTGTATATCACTATACCAAGATTGAATACATTGATCTCTTATACGACTCTTAACTAACTTTCTAAAAAAATCTGGACTATAAACGTTCTGTTCTAACAGTAATTAGACATCCCAAGTCCGTTGAGTGACTTTTCAACAAATTGTATCCATGGAAATTGAATTATGTTGTTTTTATGAAGACAATATGCCATTCTATATAGCAAGTTGCAGATTTTGGTTTCTTTTGCATTTATTAATTTACACCAATAATTAAGTATTCTACTTCTTATGTGTAGTGAAATGGGAGTTATTTCAAGCTCACCATATAACATACAATCTGGTGTAGTTTGTTTCAAGTTTAGTATAAATTCACAGTATTTAGACAGAAATTGGTCTATTATTTTTATATCTTCTATACCCAAACCTCTGAACCATACGAAAGCTTGGGCACAACCATATAATCAGACAAATGTAGTTGCAAATCAAGTGGTAACAACAATTTTCTGGCTTCATTAATTAAGGAATACATAGCTTTTCTTGATTGGTCTACTAATCTCTTCTTAGTTTGACCAAAATAGCAATTAAATGTAAATTGTACACCAAGATAAGAGAAGTTATCAACACCTTCCAAAACACTATCGTCAAAATAAAAATTTGGAGGATCTCTCAAGCCTCTCCTGCTTTTACAAAATATAACAATTTTAGTTTTCGCTGAGTTCACTTTTAAACCCCATGTTTTACAATAAACAGACATAGTATGTAATGCTAATTGCAAATCCTCTGCACTTTGAGCCAAAACAGCAGTATCATCCGCATAAAGAAGCAGAAAAAGCTTGAGATAAACTTCAACATCGTTATCGTTCACTACATCACGAATAGTATCAGACAAAATATTTGGCCCTTTATAATGTTGGGACTTGAAATGTACAAGATCATTGAGAAAGAGAGAAAATAAAGCCGGTGATAATTTTTCACTCTGCCTTACACCAGACTGACTTACAAAGAACTGTGACACTTCTATACCTGGATTAACACAATATTTTGCTTTATCATACATGTTGTAAATAATTTTACTACATTTGCCATCTATGTTTTTTTAAGCAATTTCTGCCATAAGGCTAATCTATTAATAGATTCGAATGCTTTACCTTTACTGTAATCTATGAAGGAACAATATAATTTCTTACGTTTGGCAACATAAAAATCGATAAGCATCTTCAGAGCATAAATATGATCAACTGTACCATACCCTTTCCTAAAACCAGCTTGTTCTTCACATAAAGGATCATTTGACTCTAAATATAAATTTAAACGCTGATTCAGAACAGATGTGAACACTTTGCCAAAACAACTAAGGATAGTTATACCCCGATAGTTAACTGGATCATTGATATCGCCTTTATTTTTATAAAGAGGTAAAATAACGCCCTTACTCCATACTTCTGAAAAAATACCAGAATCCGAAATAATATTAAAAAGTTTACAAAACGTAGGTATCAATACATCCACGGAGTTCTTCAATTATTCATTCAATATGTCATCACAATTTGAGGACGAGTTTTCATTTTGCAATTTACTAATTTCAGTTATAGTGATAGCTGAATTTAATTCTGCATTGTTAGAACTTATATTCTGTAAATCTAGATCTTGAAAATCATTATTGTCATCTGAGATATTTGCGCTCAGCTTACAAAAATGCTCATAAAAAGCTTCACTAGTAATTGTATTGATAATATGTTTTTTAACAGATGAATACTTGTTCTCCAATAAGACTTTGGATCCGGATGTTAGAGACCTCTCAATTTCTTATTAGTCTTAGCATGAAAAAGTCTAAATTTCTTATTTATTTCCTTCCTATATCGTCTACTGCTATTTGTCATGATATCATGATTATTTGTGGACTTGCTCCTCCTAAAATTATTTTTTATCAGTCAGGTATTGATTCCTGAGAACTTTACAACTTTCATCAAACCATGGTTTAAAATTCTTCTTTTTTTTTTAATAACTAAAACACATTTTTCAGCAGCACTAATAATAATGTCAGTGACATTCTTAGTTAATTTTTTCACAACTGAATCATCATAGGTTTTACTATCCAATAATGCAGCAATGTTGTCCGAAAATCTTATCTTAACGGAAAATTTCATGAATAAACAGCAAGATAAAATAAGGTAAGTGCACTGGAACTAAATGAATGAATTGTCAGCTTGTTGTTTGATACACATATACAAATGAAAATAGTGAAAAGTATATAATCTTTGTAGAATCGTCGATGTAACTTGTTGCATCATGGTGCAGAAGTGGGTGGGGTACACCCTATTGGTCCCTAAAATAACAGTCATTCATTCACTTGAATCACAAACCCTATGTCCCTCACAATATGATCCACAATTTGTCGGGTCATCGCACAATGAAAGAGATTAGCATAGGGGCAAACTGTATATGGGACAACCACTGGCTGACTGTGGTCAGGGGCACTGTATATGGGTCAACCACTGGCTGACTGTGGTCAGGGGCAAACTGTATATGGGTCAACCGCTGGCTGACTGTGGTCATATATGGGTCAACCACTGGCTGACTGTGGTCATATATGGGTCAACCACTGGCTGACTGTGGTCAGGGGCAAACTGTATATGGGTCAACCACTGGCTGACTGTGGTCATATATGGGTCAACCACTGGCTGACTCTGGTCATATATAGGTCAACCACTGGCTGACTGTGGTCATTGAAAGCTACATTTCCTTCTTAACTTTTATTTCTACTTTGTTTCGTCGTGAATAACATATTATATTTCATCAAAGATTGATCAAACTTTAAAACTCGTATTTTCACCATTACATTGCATTCGTTAAAATATAAAGTTTTCTCACTGCTTGATGAAATGAAATCTATTATTTAGTCCAAAACAACAAAAACTAATATCCTCAATATTTTTAGGATTTTATTATATTCAATTTTTTTATTCGCTAAAATATAACAAATACCGATTCCATTGGCACAGTTTGCATTAACACTGACTATGTTTTAATTATTTATAAAGTCAACACTGATTATGTTCTAATTATAAAGTCAACACTGACTATGTTCTAATTATTTATAAAGTCCACACTATGTTCTAATTATTTATAATGTCAACACTGACTATGTTCTAATTATAAAGTCAACACTGTAATGTTGTAATTATTTATAAAGTCAACACTGACTATGTTCTACTTATTTATAAAGTCAACACTATGTTCTTATTATTTATAAAGTCAACACTGACTATGTTCTAATTATTTATAAAGTCACACTGACTATGTTCTAATTATCCATACTTAAAGTGAAATCTGTAACAAGAGACCACTAAAGGGAAAAAAACAAAGGTGCTTTCTTAATACAAAGATAATTAAAAGCAACGTTATTGGGAACTGAAACCAACGTTATTGGGAACTGAAACCAACGTTATTGGGAACTGAAACGTTTTAATTAAAAACAGCGTTATTGGGAACTGAAACGTTTAAATTAAAAACAACGTTATTGGGAACTGAAACCAACGTTATTGGGAACTTAATTTTTTAAATCGAAAACAGCGTTATTTGGAACTGAACTTTTTTAATTTAAAAACAGCGTTTTTGGGAACTGAATTTTTTTAATTAAAAACAGCGTTATTGGGAATTGTTTAATTAAAAACAGCGTTATTGGGAACTGAAACTTTTAAATTAAAAACAGCGTTATTGGGAACTGAAATGTTTTAATTAAAAACAACGTTATTGGGAACTGAAACCAAAGTTATTGGGAACTGAATCGTTTAGATTAAAAACAACGTTATTGGGAACTGAAACGTTTTAATTAAAAACAACGTTATTGGGAACTGAAACCAACGTTATCAGTGCAGCAGCAGCTGAAGCTTTTCACGCGCACACACCGCATAACTCACTTTTGAGTTTCAAGTGTTTTAACACGAAGTAGTCCCAATTTGCACTCACGTGCAGTTACGCGGAAATTGCAGTTGTCTTTTAAAAAACGTTAGCTTAAGCCAATTTTGAATGCAAAAACAACACAGACAATGAATAAAGTAAGTTTATACGTTAAACATCCCCATAGCATTCGTTTTGACTACTATTGGCATATTTTGCATAGCCTAAATCGCTGTTCAAATGTGAAGATCGGACATTTTGAGGTTTTTGAAACTGCAAAATTGCCGATTTCTCAAAACGGTCACAAAAAATGTGTTGTCACTAATTTGGCTTAAATTAACAGGAATGATAGATCAGTACCTCTACTACCTTTCCTGAAAATTCCGGCAAAATTCATGACTACCCATTTTTTGAGACCGTTTTGAAAGATGGTCACCCTTTTTTCTCACTCAAAACACACATTATTCAAAATGGCGGCTACAAGCTAAATAAGCAAAACTGAAAATCAATAACAGAAACGTAAAACATGAATATTTTCTACTCCCGGATATAGTTATTTCCTGCTCCGAATAAAATGTCAGTAAGTCAACCTTTAAACACTTTTTCTGCCTTTCCTTTAGCATGTTTACGGTAAAAATCAGCCGCCCTAGACGCTTATTAAAAATCACAACAGGCCAAGTCGGCAGTAATTTGTTGTGTTGATTTACGGTTGAATGAACTATGGATAATTGCAAGTGAATACTTCACAATTCCAGGATTTAATGAGCAAAAAGACAGACCTGTTCATGTGTTAACTATTGTTATGGGTGAATGATGTAACAAATACTTGTAGAACATCTCCTGTCAAGGTCATGTCATGTAGACCACATGAGTCATGTCCCTTCGCCTCGATTAGGGACACCGACAACTTTGGTGTTTAGACATAAAGGAAAAACAAAGGATGAAAGGTATGTACAGCACTCGGTACTGACCCATAAATGTGTTTTATTTAGTGCATGTTCATGTTTATAGTGTCTCCGTTAAAATTTAATAATAATATAGCACTGATGTATTATTTCTATGATGAGACCCTTCCAGTGGGGTCTATGTTCACAGAAAATATGATCCAATGTTCCCCAAACATATTTTGCTTTGTTCTCCAAAAATATTTTTCCATTTATTTTTATTATTATGTTCCCTTGTTCCCTAAAAATATTACCAATAACAGAAAATGTTCCAATGTTCCCCAAAAATATTACCAATAACAGAAAATGTTCCATTGTTCCCCAAAAATATTACCAATAACAGAAAATGTTCCATTGTTCCCCAAAAATAAATGGCCTTGTCCCCAAACCCCCTCTATGACCGCAGATCAGAAATGCACCGTTGCCACCTCCCCTTCACACCCCACCCCCCCCCCCCCCCCCCCACACACACCCCCACACTGCCCAAAGTTTGCATATAGCTACAGCAGTACTGTAAAGGATTAACACATCTACTGTAGGTATGTATGTATAAAAACAACAATTGATTTTCTTTCAGGGATCTTTGCGGATGTTGCCACCTTCTGTCAAGTGGCATCTCCAAGTTCCAGCTCTGAGACTTAGCCTAGCCCTGGGTAAGCTAAAGCTATACACTTTAATATGTTTGACCCCAGTGATATAGGTTAATTAAGCTAATAATATGGCAATATTTCGAGCCACCCCAGAGAGTGGAATTCAAAAAGAATGTACCTAAGCTACTCTATCTATCTTACTAGCAAATGTTAATATTTCGAGCCGCCCCAAATTCGGGAATACATTTCTGCGGTTCTTTAACGTGGTTTTTATAAATGAAGATTTTAATAAGCTTGATAAGCTTGGGAAACAGTAGATTTATTTGAGTGGGAGAACCCGATTTGTACAGATTTTTTTATTATTCTCATTAAAGTAGCCATCCCGCCAACAACAGTCAAATTTTATAAACATTATGTACACTGTTTCTAAACCTACTGATGACAAAGTATATATATAACTTACATATTTTGAGAAATCAAACTCATACATACACAGTATAAACGGCTTTAACCAGCCGGACCAAACCCAGAACTGGAGTGTCGAATTACGAGTTACCATCATTTTACGGTTATTCAATCACGGGTATTCTAAGAACCTATTAATAAACCTATACTTTTAATCAGCGCATATACATTGTTATATGGATAGAGTTTCGATAAACGGTTTTCTAGTGCAATTTTGTAGTTATTTGGCGGGATAGCTACTTTAAAAAAAAAAGAGGAGTGCCTAACTATAAGTATAATTGTCCCAGCTCATTGGAATACTTTACTTTTTTGTTTGTTTTGTTGAGATATTGTGAAATTCCATCACATAAAACAATGGATACACATGATACAACATGAAAGTTTCTCTGTGCTGTTGTCACTTTACAGCGATATTATTAAAGACCGCCCCAGTTAAATTACAAATAATAGGACACTTTAAAGGGACATATGGCAATCTTGAAGATTTTGTCGAACATTAGTATCACAGTTTATTAGTCCCGTATCAATTTCACTTCAAAACTGCTTGCATATAATAAACTAAAATGTAGATGTATTATTTGTCTTCGTTATTCTACCATAGGTTTAAATATATGATTGGTGCAATAATATCAGCAATTAGTAATAATATATAAATTACACAGTTATACTATAATTATAGAGAATAATATACAGGCATTTCATATCTCATCCTTTCCGTCGATGTGTTCTTGGGAAACACACTTTCCCTTAACCTCGTCCTTCGGATGGGGACGTAAACCGGGCGGTCCCGTGTATCAGTCTATCCTCCAAGCACGTTAAGGAACAACAGGAATCTATTCGATAATAAGAGTAGGGCACGGTTCCCAGATTCCTATGTATCCTTTTCCTCTCTCTGGGGCGGCTCTAAATAACCTATACTGTGCGAAGGCCGGGCACAATATAAAAATGTAATATTTCATCTATGTGTGACCTAAAAAAATTATATACTTCAGAATATTTTGTTGATTTTAGCAGTGATGGGAGAATAATGATTAAATATTTATTTCTCGGCGGATATAATAGCTGATCTTCCATGATCGAGTGCGGATTTATTAAACGAGTTGGCAAAAATATACAATGCGCGGCTTGTCGAGCATCAAATAATGTTTAATGTTTACTGAAGAGTTTAAAAATAATAGATGATTTTGTGAGATTCTATTTATCACACAAAAACCCATACAAGTTGATGTTAAACGTTCACATTTCTCTGTGATGTCAATTTACCTATATATTAATACCGTATTTCCTCTATTAGAAGAGCCCCCACCTGTTTTAAGAAACCTTACCGTCTTCAAAAATTAAAAGTTCCTAAAAAACGCAATGTTTTTACCGCTAATGGATTTGATTAAATTAAACGTTTCTAAAAAACACACTGTTTTTACCGCTTATGGATTTGATTACGAGAGTTTTTTACCTTCGACACCAGTATGGTCTATGACATAAACCTTAAAGCGCTATCATCATCAAATCAATACAATTACCGCTTTTATTTATCTCGTTCCTTTCAATTTACTATTTAGTTTATCTTTTATTATTGGTTAATTCATATGCAACCAACCCGTTTTGTAATCGTCAAGTTTGACAGAAATGTGTATCATATAGATGCAGAGTGATGACAGTAATATACTCGGTACAGTCATGTTTTGGTTAAGTTAATACCGGTGTAACAGTAAAAGATCGCCGTACAGTAATTCTATAAGGAAACAGTCCGGGGAAAGGAGGTGAAATATATTGAAAATTTGTATCATAATATTAGCCCCCCCCCCCCCCCCCCCCCCCCCCCCCCCCCCCCCCCCCGTGCCCGGGAGCTACTGTTAGAGGAAATACGGTATATACAACAGACAAAGTTAAACTCCTTTTAAAAATAACAGGACACTCTGTTGATTCATGTGAAATTCCATGCATATATCATATGGCTTATATATTTTGTACCACCAATCCATCCACCAATCCATCCTTTTTAACAACTTGTTTTGTTCATTTCAGAGATGCATCATCTGGTTTCCAGATGCCCTTCGTTCTTCAAATACCAATGCAACCCTGGAAGACGTGGATTTAACCAAAAAAGTTGACAATACTGTGATCGCAAGATTCTAAACTCAAGGAAATATATTCATTTTATTAGGCCAAATCAGAAACGCGGTTAATTTTTCTTCGGCCTTATGCGTTACAGTATATACTTGTTACTGCATATCCCGCTTGAGATGTGTTCGCCTGATCATGATGGTGACTTCAGTTTGGCAATCCCAAGGACTAAGCAGACATTATTTTTTTAAAGAACCAAAATGAACATAATTATACCTCACAGAGACTATATAATATGTAAAGCTGTTAAAAAACACCAAATGTATACAATGTCATACATTCAGGGGCGTAGCTTGGCCTTTTTGACGGTATAGGCCCGCAGTTAAAGTTATTATGCTAGTGGGGTCCCGGGACATGCCCCCCCCCCCCCCCCCCCCCCCCCCCCCCCCACGATTTTCTTTTTATGTTAGAATGCATTAGGTGCGTGCTGACGTATATTTTAGACTTTAAGAAGGGCAAAGATAACTAAACAAATATATATGAAAATAATATTTTCTGGTTACTACGCTGCCTATACAGCCCCCTCCACCTCTCCCCACCCGCCTCACCACCATCCCGATTTTTATTGCATTTTTTGATTTTTGATTTTTTCTATTTCTGAAAATAAGGCGTAGGCCCGGGCCTACAGGGCCTATGCAGAGCTACGCCAATGACATTGACAGTAGATGCTCACATTCAAAAAATCTTTTGGTGTTTTACATCATTTTAACACATTTTAGGCCATATATGACATTGATTTTTTTGTTGTAAGTATGTTGTAAGTATGAAGTAAATTTCATTATTGTAGTATTTAATAGATGTTTAGTTTATAAATATAATAAATATAAAATATTGTATTATTTATTCTTTGGTTCAGTTGGATCTACATTGTATGTAAAAAAAGTTTCCATTTGCGTACAGTCATGCATGTATCTGAAACTGAAAAACTGCCTTTTGGGAACACAAGGTCATTTTAATTTATTTATTGTTTATTCAAGCTTTTGAAATAGATCTTTTGTAATTAAAGTGACACATTGGCCGATGATGGCAATCTTGAAGTGTATATCGAGCACTGAATTTGAAATTAGCATCTCGAAACATGTTCTGCTGTACTTAGCGGTACTCGTCTGATAAAGCAAATGTCACTGGTCTAGCCTGGTCAAGTAAAATTCATTGGGTTGAAGAGTGCATAAAAAATATCCGCATGACGGATATATTCATATGAGAACTGAACACTTATTTTTGTGTTTACTGCTTAGGATGGCAGACACTTATCGATCACTTTGTCATGCTTTAACCTGCAACCTAACCTTGGCCATCAATTGAAAAGTATTTTAATTGTGTTCATGAAACTTCACCAACGTCTTCATCTCAATGGATGTTGTTACACATGTGCAATACCTTTGACTTTCATTTTGGCAGGTTATGCCCTATTTATCAGCCTAACCTGCAACCTAACCTTGGAAATAAGCAAACAGCACTGTCAGCAGGCGAAGCAAGTGTTCATGGGTGATGGAACACACTTCTAGTTCAAGGTCGACTTAGTGACCGCTTCCCACTAATAACAATCTGGAAACTGATATTTCCATGTCTATACTAGTTTGACATATTAAGCCGTTATATTTGTTTTGTCAAGTGTCGGTGTAGCGGACAATGCGGTGCACTTAAAAGCACAGGATCCGGGTTCAAGACAACGGCGCCACTGAGTTTCTTCAGTGTGTTTAGCCTCGTCCATCGTAAGCGGACATAAATCCTCCTATCTGAAGTTTATATATCGAAGTCTATTCTCCGAGCATGTTTAATAAGCAAAAGTAGGAGTAGGGCGGTTTCCGCGATTCTAATGAGACACCTACCCTGACCAGATCCGCATTTTTTATTTTTTTTATTGGTGGGGGTGGGTGATGGTGGTGGTGACGGGCCGGTGAGGGATAACCAAATAAATTGGACTGCAGCTTTGTTTTAGTATATTTTGATGTTAAATATGGCTGCATATGGTGATACTCGCCAATAAAAAATAAATAAAAAAACGTTAGCGGGTGGCCAGTTGAGTTCCATAATTCCAGATTGGCCATCAAAATGCACAACGAGAAGCTGAACAGCGGTCAGCCTTTTTAAATATAGGCTACAGACTACTTTTCAGACTAAGTGTGAGCCCCTTCACCGAATACCGAATACGCACCTGTAGACGTTCAATGACTTTACACTCGTTATATTTTTTGACCGACAGTGCCGAGTCGAACATTTTATCGTTTTAGCGTGTAATTTTTATAAAGAAATACCATGATGTTCGTAACATGTAGTACACGCCATGTACTATTTAAGCTTAAACAACATATTTTTAGTATCTCCTTGTATTTCATTAGAAAAGAACACAAGTGTTACCATTTTTAAACGCATTTTAACAATGACATCTCTTACGAGTTACTTCCCCTCGCTTCGGAATTTTAAATGGGTGAATCTCGAAATTTCTCGCGCAGTAAAGCATCTAAAAGTCAATACAGCTGAAGATGACGAAACTTAAAAGGGAACTAAAATTTTAATCATGTAAACTTGTTACAATCTTCCAGATTACGCGTTTAAAAAAAAGAAAATGGCGGCTGTTTCACTTTTTTTTGACGTTGACGGAAAATGACGTACTACTTTCCGTTGTCATGTGTTGCTATGATAAGTGGACGGCGGAGCTAAAAACCACTCTGCTTCCCACCTGTAGGTTGCAGAAAACTAAATACTTTCCCATAGACCTCCTGTTGCACCTGTCAGCTAATATCTCAAGAATTATACACCAGATTTTCTTTAAATTACCTTATTTCATAGATATTTCCATCACAAAGCCTTTGAAAGTGTGAAAAAGACAATTTTTTCTGCTCAAACTCTCTGCACATGTCTGTGTTTACAAACACTATTGAATCCGCACTGAATATTGACATGCAATTTCAATGGATGTTAAATTTCCAAAACATTAAAAAATATTTTTTTATTTAATTTAATGATCCTAGCTGATGGGGATTATTTTACCTATAGTTTATCCTTCCTGAAAATGCATATTGAATATTTCAAAGTTATATCTGCTGACCTCTGTGAACTCTGTGAACTTTCACTTCTGTACTGAATCGTACACAACAAAAGGCGGGGCTTCAGCCAGGCTATATTTAGCTGTACGCAACCTATAGAGAGACATTCAGACCTGACAGAAGGTATTTTTTCTGGCTTAATGTTTTGATACATTTAATCTGAGAACAATTAAACCATTCTTTTTTAGAAAAAAATCCTTTTCGACAAAATATGAGGGCTTAAAATAGCTTCGGCTAAGGCAAAATTCCTTCAGTTTTTAAGCGTAATTCTAGAATCTTCAAAATGCCATATATCGACAACCGTTCCAATCTTTTGCTTCAAATAAAGTGATTTAAAATTGATTTCATCAACAACATGTGATGTTTAACCAGTTGAAGCTATCTTGAAAATAATATCTACTCAAAAATGATATTTGTGATTTTCAGGGGTCAAAATAGCAGATTTTACCATAAAAATGCCACAGTTTTTGTATATATTCAAAATCTGCCTTCAAATGAATTATTTAACATTATTCAGCAGTTTCTATATGTGAAACCATCAAGAAAATGCAACTTTTCAGTTTAAAAATGACAAAAAATAATTCTGAGACTATCCTCCCCAACTCCATTTTTAGGGCCATGCCATGTTTTACAATATGCTCATTACAAAAGATTGACTGTTACTGTACTATTTATTGTATTTGTTTTATTAGATATTGTTTGTAGCATATTTACAGGTCATTTTCATGCAACCATGCAACCAATAAGCACTGTTTAAAGTACAGATCCATGAAAATTCATTAAAATGAAGGGGGGTGGGGTAAATAAAAACTTTTAAAAAGCATAGAAAAGGTCATATTTTTGGCTAACTAAATAATTTAATTTGTAAAATGTATTAAACCGCATAAAATATTTGCATATCGACACTAACCGTATAGAAGCGATGAACTCAAAGTCAGCGTTTACCTCAAAATCTTTTTCAAAACAGACATAAGCGGCTTTTCGACATCTTTTCGGAAAGATGTAGATTGTCGCTTACTGACATTTTTGCCAAACAACGTATGCAAAGCCCTCAGAAATGAATAAAACTTACTAGATATATTTTTAACTGTGTCAAACATGTGCATTACAGGCCAATTTTGTATACCAGGTGTCAGGTATGGCTAATTTTGTGTCCACAACCTTTAATAAAATAATTTAAAATAACTATTTTGCATCATAAAACTTGGAAATATTTAAAAAACATGAAAAGAGTTATAAGATAAGTCAAAATACATCATAATTTAACATTTCTCACACTTTCAAATCATTGTGTTAGAAAAAAAGTATGTCTACTTTCACTTTTACCATATGCAGAATCTAGCCTATAGGTTGCAGAAAACTAAATACTTTCCCATAGACCTCCTGTTGCACCTGTCAGCTAATATCTCAAGAATTATACACCAGATTTTCTTTAAATTACCTTATTTCATAGATATTTCCATCACAAAGCCTT
>JAWPHD010010819.1:0-89726 GCA_037043455.1 Cyrtodaria siliqua | reverse complement strand
TGTCCTTCATCAGTTTGTTGAATGACCGATGTTCCTTCTTATCGTACTTCTTCAGGATAGCTCCCGGATCGCCTGCTTGAAAATTACCTGAAATTTACATAAAATCAACATATTGACATGTTGAAATACGAATAACTCTGGGTGTGTTCTTGAATCAATTGACAACAGCAACTGTTCAGGGCTTCAGCTAGGGGTAGTCTGGATTTTAACTCAGTACACTTGAAAACTTGAATTTCTGGAGTTGAATAAGTCCTCGTGCAAAATGTGTTTTAACTGAAGGAAGTAGAGCAAATCTTAAGCAACTGTTTATCACCATAATTATTATTAAACACTACTGGCACAAAGAGACTTGTGTACTAGCATAAAATATAATCTTGATTTGAACAAAAAAACACAGACTAAAAATAATCTAAAATCTAAAATGTTGCATTTTAAACTCAGTACCGGTATATCTATTCTTCTTCAAACACTGAGTATTGCGTGTCAACCTTATTAATTAGCGGCTAGTAATACTCCTCTCTTGTTGTTCAAACTTGGCTCATGACAGAATAGGTTCATTTTTGGTAACTCATGAGAAACTTCCTCAAGAGTTCGTTTTCTGTAATGATAAATTTTACTGACAAAAAAAAAAAGTTAAAAAGAATTTAGGTAATAAAAGCAAAAAGCCTAGCCTAGCTTAAAATTCAAATCCATTCAAATATAAAATTTGTAACCCCATCCGTATAAAAAAATTTGTGTGTAAATTTGGCAATTAAATTTTAAGCCAACAAAACAGGAATTGAAATTAAATCACGGTTTGACATCACATTGTTGTTTAATTTGAGTATTCATGAGGTAATAGAGGAGAAAAGCTGGTCAGTCAGTGAACTGAGTTGTTAGAAGAACACTAACCTCAAATGCATTCAAATATTCAACATAATTGCTACTTATAGGTCAATACCCGCAAACAAGATATTCGGGAGTTTTAAATGTTTACACTTTAAAATAATCTATTGAAATGCTCTTTAGCTGAATAAATATGCCTAGATACACATATAGACAACACAGTTACTATGGGTGTATTCCAAAACAGTCTTAATTCGAATTGTTCATTCATAAAAATTATGAAAGAACTATTTATGTGATCATTAAAATTATAATTGTTGTTTTTTTCGAAACTCACTCCCTTCAGATATTCATTATGAGTAAACCGTTTTCTCTTCTTCAAAACTAGTGTACTGATATTAACAATACCAAATAATCATATAAAATCGGTGAGACGTCACGCCCTGAATAATTAAAACATGGATCGCTCTCTGCGAAGTACGAGCCAATGTTGATTTATTCATCCATGAAGTTTTTAATGTAAGAAAGGTAAAGCACCTAGTGTGCCTTTTGCGTCACAATCGTGATATGTATTTCCGGACGAAAGCTGTGAATGAAAAGATTTAAATCTTATGAATAAATAATAAACTATCGTGCTTATCCATAGATTAATCCATCACGTTCTCACTGGGAATACCGTTCTACCTGGAGGCTAAACTGGAGAGTTTCAAATTACGTTGTTCCATACAACTGATAGTTCCATACAACTGATAGTTCCATACAACTGATAGTTCCATACAACTGATTGTTCCATACAACTGATAGTTCCATACAGTTCCATACAACTGATAGTTCCATACAACTGATAGTTCCATACAACTGATAGTTCCATACAACTGATAGTTCCATACAACTGATAGTTCCATACAACTGATTGTTCCATACAACTGATAGTTCCATACAGTTCCATACAACTGATTGTTCCATACAACTGATAGTTCCATACAACTGATAGTTCCATACAGTTCCATACAACTGATAGTTCCATACAACTGATAGTTCCATACAACTGATAGTTCCATACAGTTCCATACAACTGATAGTTCCATACAACTGATAGTTCCATACAGTTCCATACAACTGATAGTTCCATACAACTGATAGTTCCATACAGTTCCATACAACTGATAGTTCCATACAACTGATAGTTCCATACAACTGATAGTTCCATACAACTGATAGTTCCATACAACTGATAGTTCCATACAACTGATAGTTCCATACAGTTCCATACAACTGATAGTTCCATACAACTGATAGTTCCATACAACTGATAGTTCCATACAACTGATAGTTCCATACAACTGATAGTTCCATACAACTGATAGTTCCATACAGTTCCATACAACTGATAGTTCCATACAACTGATAGTTCCATACAGTTCCATACAACTGATAGTTCCATACAACTGATAGTTCCATACAACTGATAGTTCCATACAGTTCCATACAACTGATAGTTCCATACAACTGATAGTTCCATACAACTGATAGTTCCATACAGTTCCATACAACTGATAGTTCCATACAACTGATAGTTCCATACAGTTCCATACAACTGATAGTTCCATACAACTGATAGTTCCATACAACTGATAGTTCCATACAGTTCCATACAACTGATAGTTCCATACAACTGATAGTTCCATACAACTGATAGTTCCATACAGTTCCATACAACTGATAGTTCCATACAACTGATAGTTCCATACAACTGATAGTTCCATACAGTTCCATACAACTGATAGTTCCATACAACTGATAGTTCCATACAACTGATAGTTCCATACAACTGATAGTTATCAAATCATTTTAGTCAGCAACTGATGCTGAATAATTTTTTAAATAATTTTTGTTCATTTTTTTGACACATGTAACTTATTCTGAGTACAAAACTAGAAAATTAAATCATTAATGTGCAACAGTTACTGATCTCCCATGTTAGCATCATAGTGAAACGGGGACGTTGTTTTTCTTCCAAGCTGCTTCGATATTAGTGGAGTTTGAATGTACATTAGTGTACCTTTGCCACTCAGAAGACCCTGAGAGGTCCTCTTTCATACATTCTTCTGCCACCCCACCCCTCTCAATCTTACTGAATACTGACAGCATCAGGCTGATATGCTCACAATGGTTACATGACAGCATCAGGCTGATATGCTGACAATGGTTACATGACAGCATCAGGCTGATATGCTCACAATGGTTACATGACAGCATCAGGCTGATATGCTCACAATGGTTACATGACAGCATCAGGCTGATATGCTGACAATGGTTACATGACAGCATCAGGCTGATATGCTCACAATGGTTACATGACAGCATCAGGCTGATATGCTGACAATGGTTACATGACAGCATCAGGCTGATATGCTGACAATGGTTACATGACAGCATCAGGCTGATATGCTGACAATGGTTACATGACAGCATCAGGCTGATATGCTCACAATGGTTACATGACAGCATCAGGCTGATATGCTGACAATGGTTACATGACAGCATCAGGCTGATATGCTGACAATGGTTACATGACAGCATCAGGCTGATATGCTGACAATGGTTACATGACAGCATCATGCTCATATGCTGACAATGGTTACAAAATCATGTTGTACTAACATACACTACCACTATTAAGAAAAGGTTTTCTGGTAGGGTGATTTACCGTCTTACTTTGGTTACCAGACTGGCTACTTTTAGCAGTCACCAATACAACAACAATAGGACAATAGGAAGAAATATTAATCACACACCTTTTAATACATACTTGCAGTGCTATAGTTAGTCATGATTAATAACCTAACTATCAGTTAAAATAAAATGTTTGACAGGTTTTGAAAAAGGGCAATATTGTTACAATTGCCAAAAAAAAATCAAAAAAAATATCACAAAGACTATCTTAACTCGAGTTTTTATATTGTTTAGTATGTCTGGGTGCTATACTCGATGGATGGGTAATGATGTCTGGGTGCTATACTCGATGGATGGGTAATGATGTCTGGGTGCTATACTCGATGGATGGGTAATGATGTCTGGGTGCTATACTCGATGGATGGGTAATGTTATATTGTTTAGTATGTCTGGGTGCTGTACTCGATGGATGGGTAATGAATGAAGGTGCACCATTTTCGAGTATTTTTTTTGATGAATCAAATATTGCGTTGTGTTTTAACACAAAGTGTATCATTTCCTGTTACTCACAACCTTATTGTGTATTATTTGTAAAATAACACTGATTTACAACAGAATGGTTTTATTATTAGCAAGAAAGTGCTTTGTGTGGTCACACTGTGTGGTTTATATTGTATCAATTTAGCTTAAGTGATGTCAAGGTGCCTTTATCCATTTATACATTAACAGAAAAACAAGGGGGTAGGATTTAAAAATAAAAGGTAAATGATGCTTAAATTTATGAAAGTTTGTAAACATGTTAATAACTAAAAACAATGGAGTTTGCAGAGATGACATTTAAGTATATTTGTTAAAATAAATAAATGCCATTCTATAATAAATAAATAAAAATAATCAGCTTCAAAAAGTAGGTCAAGGTCATAGATGAAATCCATGCATCCAAAAAGATGCACTATCCAAGACACAGCTATGTCAAAATAGAATGTTTCTTATAAACTAGGTTTAAAGGGACACATGGCAATCTTTATTTTTAAAAACTCACGGCGTCCCGCTAGTTTTTCTGCATATCTTGCATGTGTTCAATCATTAATTATAATCATAAGAATAGTATTAAGCAAATTGTTTTTGCATATTATTATTTTTTGATATTATTGCACCAATAATATATTAAAACTTATAGTAGAATAAGACGAAACAGTGAATACTTAGAAATTTGCTTTATTTAAATGTGACCAGGGTAAAAGTAAAAATGATACTGGATATATAAATCGAGACACCCATTTCAAACACTTCAAGATTGCTGTGTGTCCCTTTAATGCATCTAGTGCATAATTATAGTTCATGAGAAAGTGATGTAAATGTAACAATTAAAGTTATCTGCCCTTTGCTTGGATGGTGAAGGGCACATCCACATTTGCTTTTTGACACGTTGTGATGTAACTATAAGCAAAGTTTGAAAGGTCTTAGTGCATACAGTTTGTGAAAAAGTGACCTAAACGCAAAAGTTGAAGGTAACAATTATAAGGTTATCTGCCCTTTGCTTGGAGGGTCAAAGTCACATCCACATTTGCTTTGTCACGTTGTGATGTACCACCCAAGATACAACTACAAGCAAAGTTTGAAAGGTGTAGTGCATACAGTTTTCGAGAAATTGACCTCAAAGCAAAAGTTGAAGGTAAAAATTATAAGGTTATCTGCCCTTTGCTTGGAGGGTCATGGTCACATCCACATTTGCTTTGTCACATTGTGATGTACCACCCAAGATACAACTATAAGCAAAGTTTGACAGGTGTAGTGCATATAGCTTTCGAGAAATTGACCTCAAAGCAAAAGTTGAAGGTAAAAATGATTAAGTTATCTTCCCTTTGCTTGGGGGATCAAGGTCACATCCACAATGCAATGTACCACCCAAGATACAACTATAAGCAAAGTTTGAAAGGTCTAGAGCATACAGTTTTTGAAAAAGTGACCTAAATGCAAAAGCTGAACGTAAAAATTATTAAGTTATCTGCCCTTTACTTGGAGGGCCAAGGTCAATTCCACATTTGCTTTGTCACGTTGCGAAGTACCACCCAAGATACAACTATAAGCAAAGTTTGAAAGCTCTAGTGTATACAGTTTCTGAGAAAATGACCTAAACGCAAAACTTGAATGTTGACACTTTTGCCGCCGCCGCCGCCCGAAAAGCAACACCTATGTCTCTTTTTCCTTCGAAAAGGCGAGACAAAAATCACAAAGGAAAAAATCTAATTTGGTTTCTTTTTTTTAAAACCGTAATATTAACCAGTTATGTGAATGACACATTTGCTACTATCATATCTGTTTGTGGGGTTTTATTATTAGTTTTCTGGATCAATGCATCTAAAAAACACACTCCATTGGGTCATTTATAATTTACTGGTTTTGTACTGAATGAACTCTTTTTCTGCCTTTACTTTTTTCTATCCTTTGAGCAATTCAACAGTTCAGTTAATATAAAATTTAAACCTGATTTCACATTTGTAAATTCATGCTGAAATACAAATGTCAATTATTGTCAAATAAGATTTTTTTCAAAATCAAACAAAAATCAAATAACTACCGGTACATTATTATACTGAATTTTAAATTAACAATTTTTTTTAAAATCTTACCATACTGATATTTTTTTCTACAACATTTAATGACCCACTTGTTTATGACTTCTTCCTTTTTCTATCTCATTCAACAAAAGGAAATAAAAGCTTCATCTTCAATTTAACTAAATTGCTATGCATTAAAATATCTCATTTTAAAGTCATACTAAACGCTAAACTTCAAGGTTTATAGTTAAATCAATTTTTTTTATACAAATGAGCAACAACACACAAAAACGTCCTGTCCCTTCAGACGTTTAGACGACAACGTCATGAAGTAACAAGTTATGACGTCGGCCGGTAATCAATTGATTACTAGTCAAATTTCTGGTTACTTCCGTGTTTTACCTAATTATTATAGGGAACATGTTTTCTTAATATAAATAGTTGATAGAAAATGGTAATTGTTTATGTTTTTTTTGTTGCTATTTAATCAACGACGTCCAAGATGTTGACATCAACGTCAAAATTAATGGCGAGTACAATCTTTAATTTTCAAATTGAGATAAAATCATTTTTAATTAAGATATCAACATAAAAATAAAAAATCGCCGTGTTTCATTAACATTAAAAAACATGAAATGTCAAAAAAAAAATTGAAGGGTCGTTTTCGCATGTTTCGGCTCAAATACTTTCAAATACTTTCATTTCTTGGGTGATTAGGTGATAATAGCTACAAACTTATTACAATCCTTGACATCTGCCTGAAATCCCAAGCTCAAGGGAAACCTTATACAATTACCCGGGTATTATACAGTGTCGTTTTGATTACTTTTTTTATATTTTGTACGTAACTTTCCATTTATATCTTAAAGGGACACACGGCAATCTTGATTTTTTAAACTCATAGCGTCCTGTTATGCATGCACATAAAATGCAACACCTTACAGGTGAACATTTATTGTCTAGATAACAATAACATAATATTTCAAAATCAAAAATTTCTTTTAAGTTCTTACCTTGGTGCCCAGCGAGTTGAATCCAGGGGTATTTTCGCTTTCTGAAGTGCTGAATAAACGGGGACCAGTGTATAATATTTCTTATCTTCCCCCACGAGCTTTGCTGAAAATGGAAAAGAAACTTCATGAAAATGATTGTTTGAAAAAATAATTTTTATAAACTGGAAAAAAGAATGTATATTTTTTAATATTCATTTAACATTGACGAGGATAAATAAGGATGATGATGCTCCTGATAATGATTATGCTCCTGATGATGATAAGGATGATGATGCTCCTGATAATGATTATGCTCCTGATGATGATTATGCTCCTGATGATGATAAGGATGATGATGCTCCTGATGATGATTATGCTCCTGATGATGATAAGGATGATGATGCTCCTGATGATGATTATGCTCCTGATGATGATAAGGATGATGATGCTCCTGATGATGATGATTAAATAATACCAAACATTTCTGAATGACTAAAAGCAACTATTAACATTGTATAGGAAAACAACAACATACCAAATCAACCAACTCTGGTTTGGATTTACTTTCGCCCCTTCTGTTCAAGAAAAAATCTTTAAATCCAAATTCTAACATAATGTCAATATTCTTTTCTTCACAATAAACAATTCACAAAACAATAAATAACAGTTCACATCAAAATTAATTCCAATATCTAAAACACTTCTGCCTCTTCAGGACAAAACACACATGACAGCGTAACAACTAAACAGTAACTGAGACAGAAAATACTGTAGTCATAATATATATATCTCACGCCCGGGTGACGTAGCACAGAGCTAACGTCACCGAGAATATTGGTCACAGTTTGTGAACTGCGAGATTGATTGTATCTCTCTAAAGTATCATCAACAATGAAAGTTATTAATATCAAATATGGTAGAAAATATTTACAAGAAATGTGAGATTTTTGAACACGTTTATGTTTACTTGTTTTTACATAGAATATGACACACTAATGTACTTGTTGTTCAGTCTTTTTCACTTAAACAGCAGACAATAGGGTGTACTATTTCACTAAAAGGTCGTGATGAACCTCTTTTATGATATTAAGTGTTTTGCTGTGGTGTGATTTCATTCAAGATTGTTATGTTCCACTCCTTCAGCTGCAGGTATAAATAAGTCTTACAAACAAAAAAAAATAAAAAAAAATAATGTTAAGGCAAACCCAGAAATAAACAGGATGGGTATGCTTACATTTTGTGGGTCATGTTAGAACAGCGAGTTTACTGAGTCTGCGACAAGAACAGATGGTAGACGACAATACAAAAGAGAAAAAACAAAAAAGATAGAAAAAGATTGTTACGAAACAAAGAGATTGTCATAAATTAAAACGTTTGTAAAATTAGACATGAATTGAGAGTTTATAATTGGTGACTGTGGAAAGAAATGAGATAAGGACGATTATCTTTCAGATGTGTTACTGAGAACATCCTGATGTTGGACAATTCTCTGCTGTGTTTGTGTGGGGAATGGATTTAAATGACTGTTTTGAGGTTGAAACAGGTTAAATACTAAAACAAATGTCCTGTCTAAATGAGCATTTTATACCCATTTGCATAGAATCTTTTTAAAAGCATGTTGTAGGTGGCACCTCTATGTAACCTAACAACAACCCCCTCCCCTACACACACATACATAAAAAAAACAAAAAAAAATGGCGCATCGTCTTACCATGTGGATTATTTGGAAGGAACACTTACTTTCTCCTCCTATGACATGACGAATATTTCTCATCTTCATATTCCTGTATACTATTTCTTGTATTTAACTGTTTGAGAGTTCTTAAAATATCTCAAAACCATTGAAATCAAAATATCATACACACTGAAAATAGATTACTCATGTTTACACTCATGATCCTTCTGTTAATTTAGAACATGAATTTAAACTTCAAGTCTGAAAGTCATGTTTTAATAACACACAATCTTCATGTTCTAATGATCTGAAATAGTGGATACGTTTTCCAATATGACAAAGAAATTACAGGTAAAAGTAGGAATGTTTATATCAATATGATCTGATATACATCAAATAGCAATAATCTGTTGTTATTTTTCTCTCCAAAAGTTGCAAAATAGAAAGAAAACATCACATAACCAAATCTTTAACATTATTAATAAACTGGTGTCAGCCTAGAATAGATAACAAGCAATAACCAACCTTAACACACTACATATAATGGACTGTTCTTTCTTTAAGACCATTCCATTTATGTGACAAAGCGGCATTTTGGGGGAAATGACTGATCCAGCAGCCAGACATTGTAAACAAAGATCAGCCTGTGAGAGAATGATCTGGGTTTACAATGGACGCAAAAGCTACAATAGTTGTGCTTAGCAGGTTAAGGGTTAAATAAAATTGCTGATGAACACAGAAAAAGTTGACAGTTGTTGACAGAAATTATATGACTTTATAGTATGACTGAACATATGACATAATGGGAAAATACATAGAGTTTAATTAACATTGTTGAAGTGATAGGGGAAATAATTCCCGAGTGAGAATGATTCTTGCGATATAGAAACGAGTGCGATTTCGCACGACAAAAATGTTAATTAAACTATATAATATATATTCTGTGATGAATTTCTTACCAATCGTCTTTTGACACAAGTATTCTTTCTTCTGTCACTCCTTTGGCGACAGCGCGGAGTAATATCATGACGTCAATTCATGACGTAATATCGTGACGTCTATCGTTTAGTTCATAACATTTGGCTACTGTGCTATCTTGCACACTAGGCGAGATAGCACAGTAGAGGAAGGGATATGTTATAGATTTTCTCAAACTGGGAAATTTCTATAATTCATCACAGAATATATAATATAAACAAGAGGTCAATGACCTTGAAGCTCTACTGATTGATTTTGATTTCAGGAAGTAGTCGCTACAGACTTGTTTTTTGAAAATCTATTTTTAACCGTGGCGGCCATCTTGAATTTCCGGCCGACCTGAAATTTTGCTAAGATCAATAAGACATTAAGAGCAACATTCCTGTGAAGTTTCATGAAAATCCGTCAAGTTGTTTCAAAGAAGTAGTCGCTACAAGTTTTCATTATATAACTCTATGTAAACAAAGCAGCCATGTTTAAGGTCAAATCAAAACGATTTTCGACAAGGACCAACACCATGTCATACTGATCATTTTAGAAAAAGTCCCATATCAATATCTCTTATTGTTTTGAAGAAGTAGTCGCTACAAACTTTTTTATTTTAAATCTATTTTTAGCTGTGGCGGCCATCTTGAATTTACGGCCGACCTGAAATTTTTCTAGGATCAACTAGACATCAAGAGCAACATTCCTGTGAAGTTTCATGAACATCCGTCTAGTAGTTTCAGAGGAGTAGTCGCTACAAGTTTTTACTATATAACTCTATGTAACCAAAGATGGCCACTGGCAGCCATGTTTAACGTCGAATCAAAATATTTTTCCACAAGGATCTACATCATGTCATGCTGATCATTTTAGAAAAAGTCCCATATCAATATCACTTATAGTTTTCAAGAAGTAGTCGCTACAAACTTATTTTTTAAAAATCTATTTTTAGCTGTGACGGCCATCTTGAATTTCCGGCCGACCTGAAATTTTGATAGGATCAATAAGACATCAAGAGCAACATTCCTGTAAAGTTTCATGACAATCCGCCAAGTAGTTTCAGAGGAGTAGTCGCTACAAGTTTTTACTATATAACTGTATGTAAACAAAGATGGCCGCTGGCAGCCATGTTTAATGTTGAATCAAAACGATTTTTGACTAGGATCAACATCATGTAATGCTGATCATTTTAGAAAAAGTCCCATATCAATATCACTTATAGTTTTCAAGAAGTAGTCGCTACAAACTTATTTTTTAAAAATCTATTTTTAGCTGTGACGGCCATCTTGAATTTCCGGCCGACCTGAAATTTTTCTAGGATCAATTAGACATCAAGAGCAACATTCCTGTAAAGTTTCATGACAATCCGCCAAGTAGTTTCAGAGAAGAAGTCGCTACAAGTTTTTACTATATAACTCTATGTAAACAAAGATGGCCGCTGGCAGCCATGTTTAACGTTGAATCAAAACGATTTTTGACTAGGATCAACATCATGTCATGCTGATCATTTTAGAAAAAGTCCCATATCAATATCACTTATAGTTTTCAAGAAGAAGTCGCTACAAACTTGTATTTTAAAACTCTATTTTTAGCTTTGGCGGCCATCTTGGATTTCACATCAACATGAATTTTTGCTAGGATCAACTAGACTTTATGGGCAACATTTCTGTAAAGTTTCATGAATATCCATCCAGTAGTTTCAGCTGTGAAGTCGCTACAAATAAAAGTTTACGGACAGACGGACAGACGGACAGACAGACGGACGACGGACGCCGCACCACGGCATAAGCTCCGCTGATCTCTGATCAGTTGAGCTAAAGATGTATTTACGATTCTGACATCTGCCACAGCATCAAATATTAATGAAAATAATAAACATTATTATATGCATATTTTTAGGAGAAAAACTTAATTTGTGAACACATTTTTGTATCACTTTTGTCAATACACATGAATGGTGGAGCATTTTCATATTGCAAAAAAGGTCATGTAAAATATAACGAAAGTTTGCACGACAGTCTGTTTGTCAGTCACTTCCTACCTGGAGGTCGTCCGTCAGCGCATCCTGGGGCATGATGATAAACTCTCCACGAATCTGGCAACAGCCCGACATCAACGACACATAGTCCATACTTTTTGGAGCTATATTCATCTCTATGGTTATGGACATACTTCAATTTGAGATTTCTTTTGCAACACAACTGTTTTCTTGCTGTAAACGTTTATCAAGTGTTTATACCCGTGCTATATCTAAATATGGTTTTATCTTCCTGTTGCTGTCTGAGATTGACCTATCGAACACCTAAGTTGTAGTTGTAGTTATATAGCAAAGTATTTATTCCAGTATGTTTAAACTTTCTGTTACTGCAAACATGCAGCTAGCTTACGTGGAATTGTTTTTAGACTTTAAATATTAACAGAACCTCCTAACACAGAATGATTCAGCATGTCTGCATTAGAAGAATCACAATCTTTAAAGAAGTCAGAACTCTCTTGTTAGTGAAACCTTAAACACGTCTGCACATCAAATATCTGGGGTTTACATTACACGTCCCTTTTTAAATTCTCATTTTCTATATACAGCTTTGCTATTTAGTTTTATTTCGAATTTTTTTCAGGACTTGAATTCCTAAAATATCTTATTTATTGTTCGCAAAAGCTTGAAATAGTGGTTATATCTTTCAATGGCACAAAAATAGGGATTGCTCTGAATATTCCAAATTAATCATTAATGAATTCTGACTGTCTCTCGTTAAACTTGTATCTATTATAATAATGCTACCGGCAATATATTTTCTGTTTATAGTTTAGTCTTACAAATAAGGAAACACAGCTATAAAACAAGTTTCTGGTTTAAGGAAACACAGCTATAAAACAAGTTTCAGGTTTATTCTGAGAATAAAACGATTGACGTCATACTGTAATCTGAAATCAGATGCCACATACGCATATAGCAGACTCAAAGTATATGGCGTTTTGCATTTTCCAGATAAACCTTAATTTTGTTCCAATGCGTCATTATTTCTCAAAAAATATTATGTTATATCCTGTAAACAGTTTTGATTATTTGTTTTTCTGAACAAAAATAAAAAGTCAACCTATAGATAATGTCTCACCAATTCTTAAAACCGTCTTCAAACAAATAGCAGAAATTAGCACTGTTTACTAGCACACAATCAAATATAAGTAGCAACAATTAGCACTGTTGTCTAACACAAGCCCAAACTGCCATGAATAATAGAATAAAACTAATGAACAAACATTATCCCAAATGCACTAGATATAGCTATCAACAAAAAAACTCCAAACATCACATGACTGAAAACAGCTAGCACCTGTGGGAGCTGCACCAGCGGAGCCCTGGCACTATACCATCCACCTACACATACAACTTGCCAACAACATCACATCCATCATGGCGCTACATCACACTGGCAATGTTTGTTGTCACTTTATATGACAAGTTTATTCCAATCATGCTCTTGACATTTTGTAGACAAAAACTGTCATGTATGTGTGGTGTGGGACACCTCTCACACGTCCTTTGTGCCTATATATAAAGCAATACGAAACAACAGCTGCCTGTTTTAAACAATACATTCTGTTGTTTTTTCATATTATTTTTTTTATTTTTTTTTATTTTGTTTCAAATTAAATTAATATAAGAATAATTATTAAAATTACATCAAATGTGTTTACATGAGTAGTGGTTGACTGAAATTTAAAGATGAATGCACATGGCCACCATTTTTGTAGTATTGTCAATCATAAACATCATACCGGTATGAATATTTCTTGATAGTCTCGGAGAGAAATATATATTGAAAACCGCTACTAAGTAAAAATAAGCATTATTTGCGAGTGTTCAAACTGGAGGGCGACATGAGTCGCTTTTTCCTCCGTGACTTCGCTTTTTTTTTAGCCGACGGCGAAGTTTAAGTCGCCTTGATTGACCACTTCGCTTTTTTCCCGCCCTCAAGCGAAGTGTAATCAGTCCTTTAATTGACCTGTTGTTTTTGTCTCAGGACAGGCGTAGACATCTCTGGGAAGGGATTATGCTAATTGCTTTGATCGATCACAGCAGAAACCCCGCGGGGAGCATACTTTCCTACAACTATGATATCCCCCGAGGCAATTTTCGCACCTCACCATTTTTTGTTTACAAATTAAGACTGTACGGGGAATACACACACCTTATCCAATGAGATTGCGTATAGCTGAACAACTGACCAATCGTAGGTTCCGTTCCAGTTAGACAAGTGCGTGTTGAAAACGTGATCGAAACAACAATCTGAAGTTAATTGACCTGAGGTGATTAAATGATACCACCGAATAATGATTAGAGTTGTGTTTTCTTAATTGTTTGATAAAACGGACCTTTTGGCATTCCAAACAAATTAATGCATGAAAAAAAGTTAATAATAGATGACATTTCTACTGAATTTTTGGCAATATTTTACTTCCGGAAAAGTGCGGTGTCATAGTAGTTCGGATAGGTACATTAAAGTTCGGATGGAGGAAAAACTTTTTTTTATTAAATATTGTTTTTAGCTAATACAAATGGGGAAACAAAACACATAAATTGGTCTTATAGGTCTTAATGAGGAATAAGCCTTTTAGGAAGAAGTTTGAGAATCATATTTACACCCTTCATAGAACTCCATACAAATTGATAGAAAGATGAATAAATAAAGACACATGCAATATATTTATATTAATTCTTTTCTCAATCCTTTCTTCTATAGTTACAGTATATATAAGAAAGAGTGCCTGTGAGTGCGAATACAATTAATAAACACATTTAATTTGAAACAGCTAGCATGCTCTTAAATAATCAAAAGGTTATAACCAATAGGGTGTATACATGTATATCAGTTAATAATTAACAATTATAACCGATTGTGCGCTTAATTTAAAAGATTGTGTCTCCCTCACTTCTCCCTATTTTTTGGTCACTTCTATTTTTTTTGGAGGGAGAAGCACTTCTCCCTAAAATCCAGGCCTAGTTTGAACCCTGATTTGCATGACGTAGATACTACTTTTACCACTGCGTGACTGCACGGGGAAATGAGGTAAATCTGAATTGTATAGCTGCACAACTATTGCCAGGTAATTGATTAATACATTTACCTGTGGATTAAGTTACCTGTTCAAAGTTTTCTAGTCATCAAATAAAATCTAATTCTTGCTTTTTACAGATATTGCAATGTGTGAATTGTAAATATGTATTGTTGTGTATTGATTATCGATTTAAATAAACATAAACATGTTCATGAAGCAAAACATGAACTTTAACCCTACACGACTGTGAAGACTGCAAGTGCAGATTGGACCCCAAGATGTACATTTGACGCTAACATTGTCGTCACATGCATTTCATTAACAAAATGGTGCTTTTTTGATTTCAACACATTTTTTTAATCGACTTTGCCTCTAATAATTTTGAACTCTTCCAAATGTGTGTGTGGTGAGAGAAGGCCCTTCGCAAAATGTAGTGAAATGTTACATGAATTTAAGAAACCATTAAATTGTTTTAGGTTAGGCCATATCAAATTAATTCCCAGTTTATCATCCCCGCCCGCCCCGAATATTTTATGCCGCCCAGACAATTTTTATTTTGAAATTATTTTTTTTTCCAGATTGTGGTGTATATGTTCTGAATGTGAAAAACCAAGAGTCCTGTATTGTGGTGAAAGGAAAGAAAAGAACTGATTTGCTTCAAATCTTAGCTGACCTACAATACAATATACATGTGGATTGGTCTATAGATAGCTTACGACAACATTACAATTGCAAGATACTCAACTTGCCTTAATCCACGAACGGAAAAACTTCCCCAAATACCCTTCCCGGGACTCCCGGCACCAAGGGCGCCGCCAAATACACCCGTACAAGCAAGAGTCACACAGAGTTACTTCCTCTTTCCGTCGTGGCGTCATCGGTAAAGAACGCGATAAATCGACGGTCTCAAAATATTTGTCTTTTTCCACGTAACAAATGGTTAATTGTTTTATTACTTTAATTTTACTTCCCATATGTTATTTTCTTACGAGTTTATGATCGTAATTGGTGTTTTTTACACCGGCTTTTGTTCTTTACGCAGTTAATTCAGACCGCAATTCGTAAACAACCATATGCTGTCTACTTCCGGTTTACCAACATTTGTAAATTCTGTCGAAAAATAGCTTTTAACTTCTATTAGAAGTTTTGAATTTGACACCGGAACGTAGACACCCCTCCTACTCGTGTCAACACTCCAGTAAATAGTTTTCTTATATTATTGGGTTCGTGTTGTTTGTTATATAATCACAGTTGGTGCTTTTAGAACACCTTCTGCTGTTATTTTCTATATTTCAGTAACAGCAATGGGGAGTGGGACCTTAGTCTAATTGGGAGTCGGGCCCTAGCCCACTACGGCCCGTCCGGACTCCCAGGGATTGGAAACATCACCCGTACGAAGTCCTGACCTTCTATCGGTGATGTCCCCCAACCCAGCCATATGCAGTCCCATTCCCCACCCACTCCTGTGAAGGAAACATCAATGGGGAGTCGGGCCCTAGCCCACTACGGCCCGTCCGGACTCCCAGGGATTGGAAACATCACCCGTACGAAGTCCTGACCTTCTATCGGTGATGTCCCCCAACCCAGCCATATGCAGTCCCATACCCCACCCACTCCTGTCCGGGGGACCATGGTGACTCAGATAACTCTCTACCTCGTGGGTACACTGTTGGAGTGGTCGCATTCGCTTGGAGACAACCAAATAGCCCGCTTAGCTCAGTCAATGAACGACGTCGACTATCTTGCGCTCACTAAAGAAAGTCCCGTACCCCACCCACTCCTGCTCAAGCTACCAGGTAGTGCGGGGGTCACGCCGACTACAAACTCTCTGCCTCATGGGTAATCTGAAGGTCCTCAGAACAGATTCCATTCACTCCTCCAGGTCACCTTTCAGAGAGTCAACACACAGAGGGCGGTCTAGGAGCAACCGTCACCTGTCTAGAGACAGCTCAGGTAATACTTCCTCAGCTGAAATTTATGCTTTTAAGCACGGCCTAGGGCCGAAAGGGTATTCTTACGGTATTCTTACTGTATTCAATACCGTTGTTATGGTTAGGGCCACCTAACGAAGGATATAGTCTCTTCTGAAGGTCTCTGCTAGTATAAAATCCAGACTAGTTGTCTGGAGGGAAGCTAAATAAGACTTCTTTCTATGGTATGGGAAGAGGACTTAGGTTTATGTGTTGGTACTCACATGTAAGGGAAGTTTCTGTCATGGGTCACAATTATCTGTTATTATAATTTCTTACGTGTTGTATAATCACAGATTAAATAGAATAGAATAGAATATTTTATTGTAATATTCATAACAATGTGAACATGACATTGAACTAACAGGTAATCAAATCATATGATAGCAATTAAGAAATAAAGATAAACATATGGATTACCTGTCAGGAGGGCCGAATGGTCTAATGCGCCAGACTCAAGGTTATACCTTCATAAACGAGTGTTCTGGTCCACGACCTTACACGTGGTTTCAGATCCCACTTCTGACACATACTTTTAACATACTAGTAAAATGTGTCAGAGACACTTTCCTTGTTCTTCCTTTTCAGTGTGGTGTCAGAAACACTTACCATCAATAGGACTGAGACCTCTTTAGGAAATCATACTTTCCTAGACGGTGCTCCCTACTGGGAAAGGCCTTTTTAATTCATAGGGAAGTCATATCTTCCTACTGACAGGGCGCTCTATACAGGCCATCTACATCAGAGAAGGTAAATTATCGAAGTCTTATCTCTGATTCTGATTAATAGCAGGCCTGGTGGTATTCTATTCTCAAATAGAATTCATTCTTTTGTCGAACAGAATTACCCTTTTTTCCAAGTTGTTGCAACATTTGTAAACACTTCTTAAGCATTGTCTACCTATGTTCTCGATTTTAGAAACTTATTTAATGCTTTTATATCTTTGAATATCTCGGCGTTTACAAAAAGCGTTAAGAGTATTCAATTTAAAGTATTTCCTCTCATGGTTTGCTTTATAACCACTACAGGAATCTGATACTTGTCTTAAACTAAAGATTCTTAGTGAATTACTTTGTTCTTTTCTGTCCTTACGGACTTAACTACAGAACTTGTTTTGCAGGTAACCTCGATAGAAGTCGATACCTGCTGTCGAGTTCCGTCACAAGAATATCAAGGATGATGTAAGTGACTACGGCTTCTCCGTCATACTCTAATGATTAGGGTAAGAATTCATGGCCTTCGCCATAACGTGCATAGGTTTCAGCGTTAATTGTAGCCACAGTCTTAAGAAGTAAATCAGTTTATTTCTTTCTGTGTATGGTTTTCCTTATCAGGACACCTAATTCAACTTGTCCTATCGCCTTGTTGAGTACTGTTTGTGGCAGGACTAAGATATTATTGCCAGTCTATGGATTATGCTCATCAGACTTGCAGGTATATGAGCATTTATTTTATTTAGCGCCGGTAGTATTTATATCAAGGGGTGTCATTAAGAGGTAGGCGGTTAATTCGCCCTGCTACTTAACCTTTCTACCAGGCTAATATGAATACTTTTACTAATATTGTATACTAGTATCTATCTAATACCCGGCTACTTTGCTCTGTGTGCCTCTAACTTGAAAAGTTAATGATATCTATGTACATGTATATCACCACCTTTTTTGAGGTAAGTTATATAAATTAATTACAGTGGCAGATGCTGTTTTATTCATTTGCACATGCAGTTGCTGGCTGAGTCTTCCTTTTGCTGGTAAGTTGATATGGGGGACTTCCGTGGCTGAGTGGTTAGTCTCTTACTTGATATCACTGCCACTCACCTCTGTTTTATGATGGTGTCCCGGTTAGCTCAGTTGATAGAGCTTTCGCCCTGTAAGGGAGGAGTCCGGTTTTACGTGTCCCATACCAGCCACAAAGACAACTGGCATCTTGTTGTTTTTTGTTTTTTTTGTGGATATTATGATATACCTTATATTTCATTGTTTGTGTTTCACTTGTGAAATATCGACAGACATAATGCCGCTGTTGACCTTTTGTCGTCTCTGTTTTAGCGCATTATGTTTTGCTGCTTAAGTATCAAGGTTAGAGTACATAATAAGTTATTAATAGAATCATTTTTGGTTTGTCGTGAATATAAGGATTTTCTTATTTGAAAAACTTATTTTCACCAGAGCCTTAGCACGAGTGTATTATGCGTGTTTTCTCACTGATACACCTGTGGGGTTTTGGGATTACCCTAGGGTTGATTAAGGTCTCCTTCTGTACCGCTTAAATCTCCACGGGGTACCTCCAGAGCCGGAGCTGCAAAGCGAAGGCGACGGTACTAATGAGCGGGCAGCCAAGCACGGGCTGCTCTCCGCCCCCGGTTTACACCTGTTAGGCAGTTTCAGTAAGTTCGGAGTAATCAGCTTCAAAGCCGCTATCCTCAACCCTAAGTGGGTTTGTTCGCGGTTCCTCTGACTAAGCCTTGTCTGATGGAGTTCTTCGTCATTCATCTCTTACCTCTGGGGTTGCGTTCCTTGTGTAGCTTATTAGATGCGGTTGCAGGACATAACACTCCTTTTCTTGCAGCTAAGATCATTGTCCAGTTTCTAGATTCCTTACCCCTCCCACTTCTCCATACAGTCATACAGTTAATGGGCTGTAGTGCCAGGGTTCGTTCTCCATTAGCCCTAGGGGTACTGATGATAGTTGGCGTATTTGTTTTTCATACCCCCTCCTGTTTAATATTGCTAGAACCAGGATACATTCTCCTTGTTTTCTATCAGTTTAGAGAGTAGGTCTATCAGTATGAGTAAGTTCCTAACATTATGGTAGGCTATACTATTGTTAGACCCGGCTTCTAATCCGTACATTAATTATGCCATAAGAGCCGGACTTCTCTTTTTGAAGTCTTTCCTTCAGGCAGTTTGAGATACATCTGGCATCTATTTATTTATTGGTTCTATATGCCACATTCGTATGGAAACACAGTTTCTTTTCGGCTAGATCTTTTGGAAGGCCACATCTTTACTCATGCCATGTTAAAATTTCGTTGGCCTTTTACTTGAACACAGATTTGGGGGTGAATGCGTGTGCACAACCACATTCAAGGTGACATTCTGCCTTGGTCAGAACAAGGGGGGGGGGGTGCGTGCCCATACACAGCCACATTCAAGGGGACATTCTGCCGTGGTCTAGGGGTTTCGTAGAGCTGCCCTAAATGCATGTCTAAGGATCTCTCAGTTTGGCTTAGAGGGCCACATGGTAGGTTTGTTCACTAACTAGGTGTGTTGCCCTGAATAAATAAATTCTTTTATTATTTACGCCTGGTTTATTTACGCCTGGCTCTATTTACGCCTGGTTTTTTTTTTTTATGCCTGTTTTTTGGCCAGACGGACTCATTTACATATTACGCCTCATTTTACGCCTGGTTTCTACATTCTTATCAAAACCACCTGTACGCCTGGTCACCATCAAAATTACGCCTGGTTTAGTTATCAATATTACGCCTGCTTTACGGGCGTCGCAGTTCGTACGGGCAGCACTTCTGTCCATCTTGATTTCTTCCCTAGCGGGGTTTATATCAGGTTTTACAGTCTACCTCTGCCACTGATTCATTCGGAATCAGTATGCAACCTCACGTTTGTCGATTCAAACTACATCTTCAGACTTCAGTTTCTGTAATAGTTGCTCACACAATTGTACCTCTAGGAGGTCCTTCACTGGGCTACTCTGAGGTCACAGAGGTTTAGCTGGTTAGAATAAGTGTAACGCATTGTTTGTTTACACTTCCACCGCAGTCGGAGTTGGGTTTTTTCTTGTTTCCCACTTTGAGCTTATATCACTCCCCTTCTTAGTTTAGAATACTTAGAAGTTAAAGTGGCTCTTTTTGGCCTGTTTGACTTCTGTTCTCCGGCCCTCCTTTGAACTTTTCGGTTAATCTTAGATAGACTACCCTTTAGACTATCTTCTTTTAGCCTTGTGGCTCAGATTTAGTGAGCCCATTCTAGGAACTGAAGTGTCATCAGGCTCATGCTACTAAAGGGATCTCGTTTAACCCCTTCTGGGGATATTCCAGTAACAATCTGTTTGGTTTTGTCTGGGTGTATACCTAATGCAACTCCAATAAGGCTACTAAAGTCAGAGCCTTTATATTCTTAAAATTCACAAATTATTTGTTAGATTCTATCTTAAATAATTTTTCACTGGGTCCAGTTCTTACTACCCAGTCAGTCATGGGGTTGTGCTGCTCTGCCAGTTAGCTGACTTGGCCTTGCCCAAGTCTGTAACTTTGGGCATACAAATCGGTTGCAGTTTTATTTATTATTTTGCTTATCTTGGTTTGTAAGCACTTCATACCACTATGTTCCAAAGGTGTTTGGTTTATACATATTGTATTGTTCATAGTATTCTATGCTTCACACAGTTATCTGGTGTTCATAGTTACATTTACAGCTCAGTTATGAAGCTGTTATTTTAAGTATTGAATCAGGGGGTCGATACTTATTTAAATGATCTATGTAATACAAAAAAATTTCTGTTCCATGGATTAGCTTGAAATTGCCGATTATAATTTTAGATGGTGGTGGACTTATTGTCCTTGAACGAATTGAAGGACTTATGAGGTTGCCATATTCACCTTGTAACGTTCATCTGCCCATCTAAGAAGTTTTAGAGGCTCCTCCTACTGGCTGTATCGCCAGTCAGGATCCCAGATTACGCTATGGTGAGTGTAAGTTGCTTGGGTTCATGCTCTCGTCTGCTTTAATTTCTTGTAATTAGAGCAGGTTTGAGCGTGCTTTGTTACTTGTTGTTCAGAGTTGTTCAAATCCCCTTTACATATTCGGGCACTCATAACAGGTTACATTGTACCACCCCAGCTCATTGTGTTAAAGTCGCAATTGTAATGTTGTCGTAAGCTATCTATAGACCAATATGAAAAATTTTGTTAATTTTAATATTTGTCTATTATACTTACGACAACATTAACTACCCACCCCTCCTTAATTTAGGACTTATTTGCGGAAAGAGGAAGTAACTCTGTGTGACTCTTGCTTGTACGGGTGTATTTGGCGGCGCCCTTGGTGCCGGGAGTCCCGGGAAGGGTATTTGGGGAAGTTTTTCCGTTCGTGGATTAAGGCAAGTTGAGTATCTTGCAATTGTAATGTTGTCGTAAGTATAATAGACAAATATTAAAATTAACAAAATTTTTCATTTCTGTCCTTCAAGATGTTGAAACAGAGGACAATCATATTTTACATTCGATATTTGTTAGAAAAAATGTAACTTGTGACATGTCAGTGGAACTACCATATTTTTCTGCTGGCTTCGAATTGGTATGTTATTACTGTGGTTCGTCAGATGACCTTGTAGAACCAGATGATACATATCCCATATGTGAGTTGTGCCTATCTGGCAAACAGTCATTCGTAAATAAAAGGGGAACTGTTTCAAACAAGAAGAAGTAAGTTATAGTGAGAACTTCAACTTTTAAAACTCACGTACATGGTAGTTTATATCATTATAAATACAAATGTATGGTATAGCAGTGACAATTGGTAATAAAGAGAGTGTTCAAAACATAATACTTCTGGTTATTAATATTTTTGTGATGTTTGATGTCATCTCAGAAAAAAAAAATAAAAAAATTACACCCACCGCCCCAATTTTTTCCAAAATTTGGATGATAAACTGGGAATTAATTTGATATGGCCTTAAAGTGGAATATATTTTTACCCTAATGTATTATCTTATTTTTCCTAATAAGCACACCTGCACCTATAACTGCCCACTGCTTGCTTTCTGAATTTTAAGCATTAAAATAAATCTATAGTTCATTTCACAACAGCTCATTTCAAAAAAGAAATATAATAATTATGCTTTTTCACAAGAGCCCCCTTTTTCAGTATTATTTAAGCTCCTGGGGTATTTATAGAGACAAATACGGTATAGAAGTAGGATACGTTTTGCAACAAAAATAGATTTATTTATTTTATGATAAGCATTGAAACACTGTATTTTATCAGTAAAATAAAAGTGTTATTCCACACTGTGGAATATAGAGTTTTATTTCCACAGTAGCTGTCGGGACTACTTTCTTAATGTACAATCAACACAGATGCACAGTAACACGACTCACAGGATATTCCTACTGTTATACTGTTACATCCACTGTTTATTTAATTACTTTCATTCTATCACGTTAACGGTTTCAAAAAAGTGACGTCATGTAACGTTTTGTTACGTCATCGTGAACAGGGCGCGTAGCCAGGTGTGTAAAACGGTTTAGTTACTGAAATTGCTCAAATAATTGTTTGTAAAATCATCAAATAAAAAGAAAATTTATAAAACAAAGTATGATTTAGCAATAAAACAAAACAACCAGCCATGAGAGGTCAACATCAGGCTGCACGAGTCCACCATGAGTGATTTCTATACCTGTTGAAAGCAGTTTGCTTCTAAGATACTTCTTGACTGTCTTCCTGGGTAGAACCAGTACTAAGCAATGCAGATAAAGTTTCTTGCTAAGGGACGCAACACATGTGGTCATTGAGTTTTATTCAAACATTAAAATTTGCTCCTCGGTTTAGTTATCCTGCATCATTTTGACTTTAAAACTGCTTGCATATAATTAAATAAAAAAAATGAGATTTAAACTTTCTTTACTATTTTACCAAATTTTTAAATATATTACTGGTGCAATATTATAAAAAGTTAGTATATGCAAAAATAATTTGTTTTGAACTATTCTAACAATTAATATTAATGACTGAACAAATGCAAGTTAAGAGGAAAACTAACAGGACGCCGTGAGTTTTTAAAAACATCAAGATTGCCGTGTGTCCCTTTAACATTTATCAAGACGATTTAGAAGAACTTTCATGCTGTAAACAAATGAATGTAGTTTTTTGACAATAGCTAGGTAAATATAATTTATGATTAGGAATAGATAGGAATCTTCCTACGATAAACAAACATTTTGAAAATAGGTAAATATATATGTTATAGCTTTAACCATACTGTATGAAACGGCATACAAACAACATCATTTGATAAATGTTGTGTGCGAAGAGGGAATGACATTGTGGTCCAATATGAAGATATTTATATACATATACCTTACTTCACAGAGAAGGACCCATTACATTGCGGTCACATACGAAGGTATTTATATACATATATCACCGCAGTGAATGTCCAGAGATCATGATCTGGTGAATAAACTTGCGCATTAATGACATCAGCCGCCAACCACAGCATGACAGATTGTGAGGATACCATCCACTGACAACTGTGACAGCGTAAACCTGTATTGTACATATCGGCCATATAAAACAATATCACAGGAGTGGGGGTGGACACTTATTGTGATTCATTAATCGAATTAATGAAGATTTAATTGCATTAATCAAGAACAGCTTGTCTAACTACAAGAAAAGGGTGATAAATTAAACTTTATAACCAAAAATTTAAACCAAGAAAATTTTACTAAGTTCTGTTGTCTTTAAAGTCAAGGTCAAGGTCAATGGTGGGGTGGGGCTTAATGGAAGTCTAAGTGGTTACCTCAGTGAATGTTCATACAAAGTTTCAAAGCAACACCTCTGACGGTATTGGAGATATATACCTTCCAAAAAACTTTAACCAAATGTTGAAGTCACCTTCGCCTTCGTCGTCGCTGGCAGAAACGTGACCAAAAGGCGAGACAAAAATCAGGTGCACATTTTAAATGAAGTTGAAGCATGATGGTTTTCATTTGTATTTGGACTGAGACTGATCCCTCATCCAGACTGCCTCGAGAGCCTTTGACAATAGAGTGATAAGGCTAAAAGGGAGGTAATTTACAGGTTACTGAAGTCTCCCATTTAATGATGAACTGGAATCTTCATAATCCTAGTATCTTCTACTTACCGCCACTAATCGTTTCTCTGCACGTCTCGAAATACGTGCTCTCATCGGTAAAGAAGACATGTTGATGAATGCCGATTACTATTGTTCATTCAAACAGGTGCATTTATTCCACGACTGAGTTTTGTCCATTTAGTCTAGTTCTGTCAAGCAATAATATATTTTCCATATCTCCATGACAACTTAAATGAAAATAAATATTCTAACAACACAATTGTCACTTTCACTCCCTCCAGGCAGATTAAGTTCTTAGATGACAAATGTGTGATATTTCTACATAAAGAACAAGTATATATATGAGCAAGACTCATTGATGTAGCTATAAAAATAGTTTTCTAAATATACTAAAACAGTACAGAGAAATATAGGTTTTTGCCTGAATGCAATCTATGTTTGCATGAACCTACAGCAGGTGCAATCATTGATTTCTGTTAGTGTATAACAAAACCATGGCAACCAGGTACTGACTAGCAACACATGACATCTTTGTAATTGACATTGACTTCCAATGGATATTATCTCATCACCATCCAATGGCCATTAGCACATAATATAAAGCTTCTGGCATGCTAATTTCTACAACATAAAGCTTCTACATGATCCATACTGGCATATACTAGTATTTAGGATACTAGTATATGCATGAAACCAGTCCAGCTTGCAAGACATTATTATTTCTGCTACATGTATGTATCCAAAATGCATGAAACCAGTCCGCTCCACATGTATATATCCAAAATGTATGAAACCAGTCCAGCATGCAAGACATTATTATTCATCTTTAATAAATTAACTTAAACATCAACTTTGATATCATATGTTATTGTCACCTAACTTGTGGCCTGGGTAATGACAGCATTTTAAGATTTTTGATAATCCACTAATCCACTTAACAGATTAAGACACGTTTTGTGAAGTTATGTGATGCTGTATGTGAGATAAATATCTCACTTGTCAAGACATCACACCACATCATATTATTTTTGGTAACTCTTTAAATCAAATGCCATAAAAAAAAAAAGAAGACCACTCATGTAAAATCCTGTAAAACCATTATTCCCTCTACTAATTATATACCACAAGATTGAAGCATCAACCTGAACATATTTTCCATTATAGAGATGTTGAGATTTTTATTTTCAGGAGGTGACAAAATGTGTTATTCGGTTTTTATCCTTACGTTCTATAGCAAAATAAAAATCCTTGGCAGAGTAAATAGACGATAATTATCCAGATTTTCATTTTAAAAGATAACTACATAAAATTATATTGAATCAATTTGCATGAATGTGAATGAAATATGCAGGGTTTTAAAAAAATCACACTGTAGATACCTTAATTTTAACAGTAAACTTGCTTGAACATCAAGGATAAAGACCGAGTTTAACACATACCAGACTGTATTGGTAATGTCTTATTTCTGGTCATTGATTGGTCAGTTTTTTTGATGATGCTCTATCAAAATTATGAACAGTGTCACACTTTTCTATGAACAACTCAGAATAAAATGTTTAAATCCTAATATAGTAATCCTGTAGACATTTAACTCTTACTTACAAATAAGGAAAATTGTGTAAACTCTCTAAAATGAAAAGAAAAGGGGAATAAATTGTAGTAGACAATCTAATGATAGTTATTAAATACTGACCATTACTTACCGTATAATATGCAGGTTGATGCCAGTTAATTCTCTGAACACAACCAGTAATCACACGACTTTAACAGCAAGAGCATCAATTTACCCAATCCATTTAACCCTATCATTGAAGATGTTTGTTTTGGTCAAAAGTATTTGTCATTTACAGGAACAAATTATAATCTATAACATTTACTGTGATTTCATTAATATTCGTGGGGGATTTAATTTCGTGGATTTCAAAGTTGACCCAAACCACGAAATCAAATCCCCACGAATGTTTAATGCCCAGAAGTTTGAATAATGTTTATGAAAACGGCCGTTATTCCGAATCCATAATGTACAGTAGCGCACAGAAGTTTTGGACTCATCATTTAGCCAATAACTATTGAATCAGGTTGTACATTGTTAGAAAAATAGGTGTATGTATTTATTAAACATTTATTTTGAAATAAAAAGCAAAAACTTGAGTGTTTGTTTTAAACTTTTCAAAGCCAGTATGCCGATATTTACGTTTGCAGTTGTGTACTGGTAAATCATTCACGAATGGTATTAACGTTTGTTATCATTGTCATCAATTACCAAGTACTTAGTATTATTTGTTCGACAACTGGGTGAGTTCTAAATAAATTGAATAAGGACATCATTATTTGTTATATTTTATCAACAAGAACATACTTGAACACGAATAAAACAATCGCATTTTGAAAACAAGAAAACATTAGCTATCAAATTTTGTATCTTTTCAATGACTCAAGCGGAATTGGCCGAGATAAATGTGAGTAACAAATCAATAAACCAGTCAAATGTACGTCATATACATAACCGATTACTAGAATACACAGGAATTAATTTGTAAAATTAAGCAATGGTTTCAGAAGTAATCTCCGTTAATTGGATGTTTAATGACCCATGGTTAATTGGGCAATTTGAAATGCGACAGGAAATGAGTGACGTAATCGCCAGACCGGTCTGCCGGATGTTTTTCCACTAGGCTAAAATGGACAAATTTACGGATTTTTTTCTCTTCAAAAATCAGAAATGCACGAATTTATGTCCCCTCGAAATTGTCTTTTGGAAAGAACCGCGACATTTAATGCCCACGAAATTAAATGATTCCACAGTATATCAAGAACTAGAAGAGTATTCTATTAAAGGAACACTTGTGTCGCCTGCCATGTGCTTATTTAAGCAAGGATAATCTAAGTAAGGGTGTGCTATCCTTCATGAACTTTGAAGCAGAAACAATTTTTTAACTGTCAATGTTTGATCAAACTTTTTGAGTGTTTGAACATTTAAATGGAGTTGAATAATTAATTAAATGTTCTCTGTTGAAATGAAATTATGACATTTTAATGGCATTGAATAATTGGTAAGGAATTGAGCACTGATGACCATAAATAGTTTGCATAGTTACGAGCTAGGTCAGAGTGCAGGTTTAAGTTTTATGAAAAGACGAGTCAATGGCATTGAATAATTGATAGGGAAGAACTGTATAAAGTTTAATAACCATAGGTCAATAGTTTGAACAGTTATGAGCTAGGTTAGATTGCAGGTTAAAGTTTTATGAAAAGGGGCATAACTCTGGACAAAATGAAAGTCAAGAGTTATTGGACATGTGAAAATCATGAACATAGGTCAAATATTTTTCAAGTTATGGACAAGGTTAGGTTGCAGATTAAAATGTGACGCATGTCGACAATCGGAAAATGAGACGACGGACAATGTCTGCCATTGCTACGCATACGACACAAATATCGAAAATGTTTGTGGTAAATTAAAATGGCAGAAACAACAATTTTACAGTGTTCAAACTTTTACCCATGAATACTGCCAATTCATTCTTAAATAGATCGAGAAAGACGTCTTGGCATAATATTTTATATATATTATATATACAATTTTAGGATAAAATGTTCAGGTTAAGATCGTTTTGAACATATTTAATTCGTTTTTGCATAATTCCATTTTCATGTTCCTTAAATGGATGTAAAAGCCTTTCAAAATAAACTTTTGGGCAAAAGAGTTTATATTTAGGTACATCAAAATTGTAGAGTGTCAAAGAACGCCAAAAATTTAAAGAGCTGATAGATATCTGAGTGCCCATAGCCTTAGCTGACATGTACGTTCGTGTCCAATAGCCGAGTACCTCCACACTTCACTGTCTTTTGTGTTTTAGTGTTTTAGAACAAGTTGTGTACTAATACGTTGACGTACATCTCAGGATTTAGCACTGCTATTAACACTCTACTTAATTACACCATAGAAACTGCCCTGAATTTAACACAGTTCAAACTTACAGTATATCATAAACTGTGTATTATATGCTCCAAGTATAACATGATTATTTTGCATCAAAAAAAGACAATTATTAACACAAGAATCGTGAAAAATCCACAAAAAACAGTTTTTCTATTTTTAGTAACAGTGACCTTGACCTTGACCTCAGTGACCCCAAATGCAATCCAAACTTCCTTTTGATATAAACTACTGACACAGCAAGCGAATATCTCCTTTCTTAAGTTATTGAGTTGAAACTGTTTTTTCTATTTTTAGTAACAATGTCTTTGACCTTAATCCCATTGACCTCAAATGCAATCCCAAACTTTCTTTTGATATAGGCTACCTTCACAGCAAGTTTCATTTCCTATATCTCATTACTTAAAAGTCATTGAGCATTCTATGTTTAGTAACAGTGGCCTTGACCCCAGTGACCCCAACTGAATGCCAAGCTTCCTTTCCATATAAGCTACCTTCCCTGCAAGATTAATTGCAATACCTCATTCCTAACAAAAGTTTTTGAGTGGCAACAATTTTTCTATTTTTAGTAACAGTGACCTTGACCTCAGTGACCCCAAATGCAATCCTAAGCTTCCTTTACATATAACGTACATACACTGCAAGTTGTGTTCCAATATCTCATTCCCAAGTAAAGTTATTGAGGAGATACCACTTTTCTATTTTTAGTAACAATGACCTTGACCCCAGTAACCCTAAATGCAATCCCAAACTTCCTTTTGATATAAACCACCAACAAAGCAAGTTTCATTCTAATATCTCATTCCTTACTTAAGTTACTGAGCGGAAACTGTTGTTTCTATTTTTAGTAACAGTGACCTTGACCTTAACACAAATGACCCCAAATGCAATCCCAAACGTCCTTTTGATATAGGCTACCTACACAGCAAGTTTCATTCTTATATTTCATTCCTTAAGTTATTGAGCAGAAACTGTTTTTCTATTTTAGTAAGCCCGCCCATCAAACAACATACCCCAATCTAATAATAACCAGAGTTTAACCGTGTAAAAAAACTACCCAATTTTTTTTTTATTTATCAGACGTATATAATTGTTCATTCAACATATTATGTTATCTGATAAGGACAGTTGTACAGGAGTTTTCTCATTTGGCCAACTTTGCTTCTGTACATGACGTAGGCAATTTCCAGTTTCAGACCGAGATCGTGTAGGCAATTTCCACGTCTCAGACCAATACTCCATGCTTTAAGACCAATATTGTGTTGGCAATTTCCATGTTTTAAGACGAATATCTTGTAGGCAATTTCCATGCTTTAAGACCAATATTGTGTAGGAAATTTCCATGCTTTAAGACCAATATCATGTAGGCAATTTTCCATGGCTTCAGACCAATATCGTGTAGGCAATTTCCATGCTTTAAGACCAGTATCATGTAGGCAATTTCCACGCTTTAAGACCAATATTGTGTATGCAATTTCTATGCTTTAAGACAAATATTGTGTAGGCAATTTCTATGCTTTAAGACCAATATCGTGTAGGCAATTTCCATGCTTTAAGACCAATATCGTGTAGGCAATTTCCATGCTTTAAGACCAATATCGTGTAGCCAATTAATAAATATATTTATATTTATTACGTCATGCATTTCTATAGGTTTATGATAAGAATGTCTCGTAAAAAAAAATAATCCTAATCCAATATTTTAAAGTTACTCAGATTTTTTTTATTTTTTTTACTGTACTGTACATGAAATTATTTTTACTGTACTGTACATGAAATTATTTTTACTGTAATGTACATGAAATTATTTTTACTGTAATGTACATGAAATTATTTTTACTGAAATTAATTTTACTGTAATGTACAAGACTGATGTCGAGATATTGCATCAATAATGTATTTGTTGACGTTGTTGCAGAGAAATTTCACCAAATAAATTAAAACCTTTTTTCTGATTATAGCAAAATAATTACCTAAGAACCACCGTGTGAGAATTCTTACTCCTTAATCAACTCACAACTCCAGATCTTTCATGAATCATCTTTCATGAATCTCTCATGAAGTCACTGCCTAATATTTATTAAAACTTCACAGGTAGACTGTCCCTGGTGAGATGACTGTTTTGTTGCAGTGATAGGGGACACCATGACCAACTAGGTTATAAGGTAACCATGACCCAATACACTCTACATAACCCATAATTAACTTGTGCTTTTACATATCTACAAAAAGACTTTCCAAGAATATATTAAATGGTTGTATCTATATAGAGACCGACTAGACAGTCCGTTATTACATACATTTTTAGGAAAAGATATTTGAGGTAATTATAGAGTATATTTACACACAATATTGCCATCAGCAATATATCATTTTTCTGACAAACTTTCAGGAGGCTGCAAAACATACAATTTTACTACCAGAGTGCCTCAGTGAATTGAGCACCTTCAGTGAAAAGAGTGCTTTAGTGAACAGAATGCCTCAGTGGATACAGTGCCGCAGTGAATACAGTGCCACAATGAATACAGTGCCTCAGTGAATAATAAAGTGTCTCAGTGCATACAGTACCTCAGTGAATACAGTGCTGCAGTGAATACAGTGCCACAGTGAATACAGTGCCACAGTGAATACAGTGCCTCAGTGAACAAAGTGCTTCAGTGAATAGAGTGCCTTAGCAAAAAGAGAGCCAATGAAAAGAGTACCAGTTAAAGACCGCTTCAATCAATAGAGTGCCTCAGTGAAAAGAGTGCCTCAGTGAATAGAGTGCATTAATGAATAGCACACCTTAGTGAAAATAATACCTTGCTGAATAGAGTGCCCTAGGGAATAGTGCCTTAGTGAAGAGTGCCTTAGCAAAAAGACTGTCATTGAAAAGAGTGCCTCAGTGAATAGACTGCCTTTTCAGGTGGACTTTCTTGTTTACCAAGTTACAACAGGCAGACTTTCTGCTTTACTAAGTTACAACAGGCAGACTTTTTTCTTTACTAACTCATGATAGGTGGACTTTCTTGTTTACTAAGTCAGGACCGGTGGACTTTCTTTTTTACGAAGTCTGGACAGGTGGACTTTCTTGTTTACTAAGTCTGGACCGGTGGACTTTCTTGTTTACTAAGTCAGGACAGGTGGACTTTCTTGTTTACTAAGTCAGGATAGGTGGACTTTCTTGTTTACTAAGTCAGGAGAGGTGGACTTTCTTGTTTACTAAGTCAGGACAGGTGGACTTTCTTGTTTACTAAGTCAGGAGAGGTGGACTTTCTTGTTTACTAAGTCAGGACAGGTGGACTTTCTTGTTTACTAAGTCAGGACAGGTGGACTTTCTTGTTTACTAAGTCAGGACAGGTGGACTTTCTTGTTTACTAAGTCAGGAGAGGTGGACTTTCTTGTTTACTAAGTCAGGACAGGTGGACTTTCTTGTTTACTAAGTCAGGACAGGTGGACTTTCTTGTCTAATAAGTCACTTCCAGTTCCGGTTTCTACCAAGAAGTACGTCTTTAAAATAACTCTCTCGAAAACCTTGGACTATATCTTCGCAGAATCCAACCATCTTTACTCTAAAGCATCTAGAATACTTTCATCATCGCTCAACAAACATTCAGGATGGCATCTACCTGTTCATTTTTGTCAAAATGGCAAACTGTTGTTTTTTTTTAACTTTTGTTCGGGTGTGTCGACCATTTTCAATATTGGATGAATGTTTACTTGTTTCTCTTCTAATGCATTCATTACATCTATGTTATCAATGGATGAAACTGTGTTAGTGACTTAATCGGTATTTGATGTATTAATCAAAAAAGACTATCAAAATGGGCCTACGAAAGTAGGTCTCGAATTTGTACGCTAACTGTGCACTATAGTTCAGTGGCGTACCACCAGGCTGGAAAACATTCCCAAAAGGGTCCAGAAACCAACGGTTTGAAATGGCCTCGAAGATGCAACTAGGATCCAATCTGAGCTGGTCTAGTGTGTGCAGAATGCATAAGAAACAGAGATAGAGCAAGAAATGTCACCAATAAGCAACAAATGCCCCAAAGATTTCGACTCATCTGACCTTTGACCTCCAAGTGTGACCTTGACTTTTGATGTATGGACCAGATTCTTGCACACACAACTCACCTTTTCACTGTGGTTAATATTTCTGTGAAGTGTAATAGAAATCCTTTCAGTTCTTTCAAAGTCATGCCAGAGACACGATTGTTTCGTACAGAAGGACAAGCAAACTGACAGATGGTGCGATTACTATATGCCTCTCTTTGGGGGGCATAAAAAATATGCCAATCTGTTGCACTTTCGATTAAAAGGTCAAGTTAAAATAAGCTGGCCTAAGATTAAGACGTTCTTTCCAAGATTCAGCTACATGCTCTAGTGCTTGATTGATCAAGTTTATTGATGATAATGTGATAAATAGAGTAAAACGCAACACAAGAAAGGAAATTATTTCCCCTATGACTGGAATGTTAAAGTCATATGCGAGACTGCTGTCACTCTGGACTGTACTATCCCAGCTACATCTATGACCCAAGTTAGTTTTTATAATGGATATAGTTTCTGCTAGAAACACATATGAATTTAAAACTTTAAAATTTATGAAGGAGTCAAACAGGAAAAGCAATATCTCTTTTTCTTCTTGGTAATGAAATGATTGAGGCAATAAAACCGTCATAAATGTTACACTGCAAGGACAAAGAATGCTGCCTGTCAGTTACTGTTTTTGTCAGCGGGGGTGTCACGACATTGCAACATCACCCTGACAACAGTCGATCATAAACCATAATTAACATGTCCACCACTTGTCCTACACCATCATATCTCCTCATATTGAATATGCATTTTTCATTAAATATGTACTCAGGCGCCTCAGTGTTTAAGTGATGGCCCAAATCCTCAAACCTGCTTCTGCTTTTATTTCCGTCAGATTTTGTCTGCCATAAACTTAATGTTGGTCTGAACAAATAATAAGGGTTGCATTTTTGATATCAGTCTACCGTGAGCTTTGAGTCCTGATAGTGGGATGAGGAAGTTCATATGCCGTACCTCCCTCCCTCTCCTCTTTCCTTATTTCCTCCCTCCCTCCGATAGGACGAAATTTACTACAGGGAGTTATAATTAGGCAGATTATTAAAAGAGCATTTTATATCAAGGGAAACAATCTGTTTGCCATACTTTGCACCTGCTTAAAATAGTTCACTTCCCTTGTGAAAAAACAAGGTAAGGGAAACAACTCTGCTGAACATACTTGAGAGATTCCTCAAATGGTGACTTGAGATGGATAGAAACAGCATTGTTTAACGTGTTTGCCTTTTCTATTTGTAAAAGCATTCCACATACTTTAACTTCTGAACTAGAATAACCCCAAGCTGTGTAGATAAGGAGGTGTCACAGCCACTACCTATTTATATGGAAATTACTACCAAAAATAGGTTAATTAAGTAAATAAATACCCAAGTACATTTTCAATTTACTTGCAAATATTGACCAATTTATTAAAGTACAAAGACCCTCGATGTCAACTATGACCTAATTATATAAATATAATCCAATGACCTGGTTAACCAACATACCAACCTGCATTCTTTCCTTATAAAGCTATCTTGATCTTATAAATCCTCTGGCTGTGGTAATATTGTTACATTTATCTGCCGTTTATGAGGCTATTTAGCTATTTATGTTAACGCTATTTATGTTAACCGGCATAAATGACAATAGATATCTCCCCAGAGATGCCAAAGTGAATATACATTTTGTAGCCAATGACACCAGCAGTTATATGTCAAGCAACACAGATATCTTCTTTATTGGAGGTCATCTTTATCGATCATTTAGCTAATAACTGCTTTCACGTAAGATATCGCCTTATTACATGTATAGTCTACACACAGAATTCTCCCTAAGTTCTTATTACTGCGCATGATTTCTCCCAGTCTAAATACGTACTCTAAATACGTACTCTAAAATCTCCAGACTGAGAAGTCAAGACAATCTCAAACACATCAGATTAAAGGAAATTCAAGACAAAGTAACATTATTTAGATCACCACATCTTCAGCTCAAAATTGTAAGAATGAAGGAAATTCTCACCAAAGTTACAAAACTAAAATCACAGTAGCTTCAACCTTAAAATTGTAAGACTGAAGAAAATGTAACCCTTAACACGTTAAGCACGACTGTAATAGCCTTTCATGCGTCCATCGTAAACCCAGATGAGCCTGTGAGTTTGTCTGCGAGTAACTCGCAAGTTGATCAGCATTTACAGTATCCGCTGCTGATCAGTCATTTTCTCCAAAACAAAGTAAATATAAATGTCATATAAATGGAATGGTTTTAATTCAAAGAAAGTCCATTATATATATGTAGTATGTAGTTTAAGGGTTAAGACTTACACTTTTAAAGGGGCAAACGGCACTCTTGAAGTGTTTATCAAGCATTAATTGAAATTAGCTTCTAGATTTATTTATCCCAGTATCATGCTGACTTTAAACCTGCTTGCATATAATTAAATAAAATTTTGAGTTTTCATTGTTAGTCTTATTCTACAATAGATTTAAATATATTATTTGAGCAATATTATTTGTGCAATATAGTCACTAGTTAATAATATGCAAAACAATTTGTTTCATACGATTCTTATAATTACTATTATTAATGACTGAACAAATGCAAGTTATGTAGAAAAACTATATAATGGGACGACTTAAGTTTTTAAAACGTTGAGATTGTCGTTGTCCCTTTAAAACAAAGTTAAAAACTAAAATCCCAGCTCATAAACCAACCATATACCATCCAGACTGAAAATCTCCGCATGGTTATCTCAAGTCTTATGCTTTACTGAAATATAAAACAAAATCGTAAACACTTATATTTTTCCTGTGAAAGCTCCAATTCATGGTTGCTGGAATTTTGTTGAAGCCATCCAATGACATCATCACGGTTTGTTTGTCAGATTGTTACAAAATTATGTGACTTGATATACTTTTCAGACAGTAAATCAAGCTTTTTATGGTCGCACATTTTAGAAGTTAGCCAAAAGAGTAACACGTTACAATTCAGATGCATTAGAGTAACAAGAGTGTCCACTGGACACAAAATACGCCCGTCGAAAGTGGATCATTTGTAACTGTGATAAATGATTGTAAGTGTAAGTGCCGCGACATAATACAAACTCCGTTGTAACCAGGGCGCTTTTTCGAACTTGACCGAGTTTCATCAAGATTGAAAAACAAATATTGAAGTTATTGAGCGGAATCATCAAAATTCTCAATTTTCAATAATTAAAGGGCCATAACTCCGTTGTTACTGGGACGATCTGGTTGGTTTCCAAACTTGACCTAGATATTATGCCCATAAACATTATTACAAAGTTTCATAATGATTGAACAACAAATACTCAAGTTACTGAGTGGACATTGTTAAAATTGTCAATTTTCAATAATTAAAGGGCAGTAACTCCATTGTTACCAGGGCAATTTTCAATAATTAAAGGGCCGTAACTCCGTTGCTACTGGGGCGATTGGGCTGTTTTTTTAAAATGACCGAGATAATATGCCCATAAACATTATTTTCAAGTTTCATAATGATTGGATAATATTTGTTTGAGTTAGAGAGCGGACATCGCAAAACTTCACGGACAGACGGACGGACAATGCCACGACATAATACGTCCTCGTCTTACGACGGCGTATAAAAACTGTTTAGTGGTAGCAAATACTATTTAACAGAGATGCAACAGCGGTTAGTACAGTTCGAATCAACAATCTCAAATCATTCTATGCAGGGCCCGATCTTGATTGTTTTGACGTCAGTTTGTTGAGAGTTGGACGTCTTCCAATGTAATATAACATTACATCTGTTGTCATCCAATCAGAATGAGTAGTTATCTATATTTAATTCATGTTAACCTTGTTAAATTTGTGTTAATATATATAATATGTACTATAGGTCATAAATTTTAATGGCTCAGCCAATCAGAGTGCAGAGATTTCCTAAAATGCATTAGAAACAAATTTAAAGGTACACACGTGCGGCTGTACGAGAACCACTGGATGAATGATCAGTCATTAACAAGGGCACGTGCGGCTGTATGAGAGCCACTAGATGAATGATTAGTCATTTACGAGGGCACGTGCGGCTATATGAGAGCCACTAGATGAATGATCAGTCATTCACGAGGGCACGTGCGGCTGTATGAGAGCCTCTAGATGAATGATCAGTCATTCACGATGGCACCTGAGGCTGTATGAGAGCCACTAGATAGATGAGTGATCAGTCATTCACGAGGGCACGTGCAGCTGTATTGGAGCCACTAGATGAATGATCAGTCATTCACGAGGGCACGTGCGGCTGTATGAGAGCCACTAGATGAATGACCAGTCATTCACGAGGGCACGTGCGGCTGTATGAGAGCCACTAGATGAATGATCAGTCATTCACGAGGGCACGTGCAGCTGTACGAGAGCCTCTAGATGAATAATCAATGAGCCTGTCTTAAATATGCATAAATAAATGACATCTAATTTCCATCAATGTTTACAAGCCATAATCAGCCTGCCATAATACATCAAATGTTCTTGACAAAAGAAACAGCGTGGGAGTAGAGGTAAAAAAATATATAAAAAATAAGAAACTGGCTACCTTTGTGTTTACTTATGCACTGTAAAACTTATGCACTGTAAATCACAACTGTATAGGTAACCGATAACTTGCAAATCAACAGTAAAACGCTTGAGAAAATTTGCATTTCAATTAAATTAGTGGCATAATTATGAACAGGATATTAAGTTTAAACTGTTTTTTTAATCGTCTCATGGTCTCTGGTTTGAGATGACGCAATACAGTATTTCTAGAAGTAATTTATAAGTAGATTATAGAGAAGCAAATGAGATTTGTATGTAAAATTACTTAAAAGATTATTAAATAAATTCGAAGTAAACAAGGCAAAGAAGTATCACAAGCATTAAAGCAAAAACCTTCAACGTGTATGTGTGAGCATCTTGCTTTGGTTGTGACACATTGCCTCATAGTGGTAAACATTTGTGTATAATGTTATTAGAATCCAATGAAAGAATTGAATTGAATTGCATATTGTTTAACGGCTCATCAACACAGTATAGTTATTTACAGCCGCCCCAGAGAGAGGGGAAGGATACATAGGAATCCGGGAACCGTGCCCTACTCTTATTATCGAATAGATTCCTATGGTTCTTTAACATGCTCGGAGGATAGACCGATACACGGGACCGCCTGTTTTACGTCCCCATCCGATGGATGAGGCTAAGGGGCAAATGAAAGAATAAGGAAGCTATACCCAAGACACGAGATTATAGTCGTAACTTTTAAAGTGTTTAATTATGAACTTGACACTGATGGTAGGTACCTTTCTGCAGGTAGCTACACAATGTCTCATGGTGGTAAACATTTGTTTGTAATATTATTGGAATTCAATGATAGTAAAAGAAGTTATAGCCCCGACACAAAATTTTAAGCAATAACCTTCAAAGTATATGTTTGACCTTGAAGGTAGGACCTGGCTCTTAGTCGTTACAATGACTAGCATTCACCAGGGATGTTACCATGACTAGTGTTCATCAGCGACCAGTTACCATAACTAGCATTCATCAGTGACCAGTTTCCATGACTAGTATTTGCCAGCAATCAGTTACCAGGACTAGTGTTCACCAGTGACCAGTTATCAGGACTAGTGTTCACCAGGTACCAGTTACCATGACTAGCATTCAACAGCGGTCAGTCACCATGACTAGTGTTCACCAGCGACCAGTTACCAGGATTAGTGTTCACCAGCAACCAATTACCATGACTAGTGTTCACCAGCGATCAATGACCATGACTAGTTTTCACCAGCGACCAGTTATCGTGACTAGTGTTCCCCAGTGACCAGTTACCATGACTAGTGTTCACCAGCAACCAGTTACCATTACTAGTGTTCATCAGCAATCAGTTACCATGAATAGTGTTCACCAGCAACCATTTACCATGACTATCATTCACCAGCAACCAATTACCATGACTAGTGTTTATCAGCGACTATTTATCATGACTAGTGTTCATCAGCAACCAGTTACCATAACTAGCGTTCACCTGGGATCAGTTTCCATGACAAAGTGTTTGACAGCAAACAGTTACCATGACTAGTGTTCATCAGCAACCACTTACCATGACTAGCATTCACCAGGACCAGTTACCATGACTAGTGTTCATCAGTGACCAGTTACCATGACTAGCATTCACCAGAGACCAGTTACCATGACTGGTGTTCATCAGTGACCAGTTACCATGACTAGCACTCACCAGTGACCAGTTACCATGACTAGCCACCAGGGACCAGTTACCATGACTATCGTTCATCAGTGACTAGTTACCATGACTTGTGTTCATCAGCAACCAGTTACCATGACTAGTGTTCATCAGCAACTAGTTACCATGACTAGCATTCATCCGTGACCAGTTACCATGACTAGTGTTCGTCAGTAGCCAATTACCATGACTAGCATTCATCAGTGACCTGTTACCACAAGTAGTATTTCCCAGCAACCAGTTACCATAACTAGTGCTCAATAGCAACCAGTTACCATGACTAGCATTGACCAGTGACCTGTTACCATGAATAGCATTCACCAGGGATCAGTCACCTTGACTAGTGTTCATCAGTGACCAGTTACCGTAACTAGCATTCATCAGTGACCAGTTTCCATGACCAGTATTTGCCAGCAATCAGTTACCAGGATTAGTGTTCACCAGTGACCAGTTACCCTGACTACCATTCAACAGCGGTCAGTCACCATGACTAGTGTTCACCAGTGACCAGTTACCATGACTAGTGTTCACCAGCAACCAATTAACATGACTAGTGTTCACCAGCAACCAGTTACCAGGACTAGTTTTCACCAGCGACCAGTTATCATGACTAGTGTTCCCCAGTGACCAATTGCCATGACTAGTGTTCACCAGCAACCAGTTACCATTACTAGTGTTTGTCAGTGATCAGTTACCATGATTAGTGCACCAGTGACAGTAACCATGACTAGCATTCACCAGCGACCAATTAGCATGACTAGTGTTTATCAGCAACCAGTGGTCATGACTAGTTTTCATCAGCGACCAGTTACCATTACTAGCATTCACCAGGAATCAGTGTCCATGACTAGGGTTTGCCAGCGAACAGTTACCATGACTAGTGTTCATCAGCAACCAGTTACCATGACTAGCATTCACCAGGGACCAGTTACCATGACTAGTGTTCATCAGTGACCAGTTACCATGACTAGCATTCACAAGAGACCAGTTACCATGACTGGTGTTCGTCAGTGACCAATTACCATGACTAACATTCACCACCAGTGACCAGTTACCATGACTAGCATTCACCAGGGACCAGTTACCATGACTAGTGTTCATCAGCAACCAGTTACCATGACTAGCATTCACCAGTGACCAGTTACCATGACTATCGTTCCTTAGTGACTAGTTACCATGACTAGTGTCCATCCGCAACCAGTTACCATGACTAGTGTTCATCAGCAACCAGTTACCATGACTAGCATTCACTAGTGACCAGTTACTTTGAAAAATGTTCATCAGTGACCAGTTACCATAACTAGCATTCATCAGTGACCAGTTACCACGACTAGTATTTGCCAGCAATCAGTTACCATGACTAGTGTTCATCAGTAAGCAATCACCATGACTAGCGTTCACCAGCAACCAGTTAGAACCACAAAAGCATGTTCTTGTTGTCCACCAGTATACAAATTGAACCAAATTCTGCAGTTTATTATGACATATTAACCTAAATGATATTGCAGACCATTATCCAGACTGAAGACTATATTAGCCATTCCCTATAAAGTATTAATTGTGATATTTCCAGATTCTGGAACAGTTCCAGAAAATGAATGATTGGTAAAACATAAAAATGTTCCAATTCATTTGTTTTTAGTATATCACTGACCTTGGTCACAGTTAAATCTGGCAATATTAAGTCAACTAACCCGTTTGCGATTGAATAAAACAGCTTGTTGGGTATTTATTTACATGTTAAACTTTAAGACCACTTAGAGCTCAAACCCACATATGGGGCAGAGGTTTACAGATCTAAATTCTATACTGAGCTTCAGACAACCATATGGAATTTAAAACTAGAAAAATGATAGAATGATGAAAATAATGCGTCATTACCCGTATTGAAAACTTGCGGAGCTGTGGCTCTGGCTTGGGTTTGTCAGGTTCTGCATCGAGGAGACATTCATCACACTCGCACGGCTCGCTAGTCTCGCTGGACAAATCTGTATATTCATCAAATATATCCTCATCCTCACTTCCCGGCATTTCATCCGATCTCGGTCGTGATGAACTTTCACGGTCTGATCCGGAGCTGGAGTGACGGTTACAGCGCGTCAGTGATTTATCAGAGCTGGATTTATTTCTAATCTGTTCTGGATTTATGGGATTTGCAGAAAGTGAGGCGCTTGCTCCTTCCACTCCAGCGTCTAGTTTTCTAGTTTTCACCACTATTCTGTCACTGTCACTGTCCTTTTGCAGACAATGTTTAAAAGAACAGGATGCTGGTTCAGGCATGATAGCCCTGTCTGATGGAACGCTTGCCTGCACATCGCTCTGACTGAACATTGTTATTTCTTTACTGTTTTCCATATTCAGTTTCTCGTTATCATCCGTTTCAATATCTCCAGTCGAACCTTCACTTCTCAGTAGACCACTATACTGGTTATTTTCACATACAAAATCTGGTTCTGGTTGACCTTTGTCCTGAGCATAATCCTTTTGGTTCGATTTCAGATTTCCTTCATATTTCTGATCATCGTACACATGCACATTATCACAAATTTCCTTTGCAATAACCTCAATATTCTCACGGTCTAAATCACAGTTTTCCTGCTTATTTTCGTCTATATTCAGCCCATTGACATCTCCAATACACAAATCATTTTCTACACATGTCTGTGTAAGCTTTTGTCCTGACTTGTGTTCAATATGACAATCAAAACCTGTATGTGACCGACCATATTGATCGGGAGTACTATCCATTCTTCCACTGTTATTGTTGATATTCATTGATAATGACTCGGAGCCCTTCGTATTACCATACTCCATGATTTTCTGGTTGCGAGCGAGCGGTGTCTCTATATCTGTGTTATTTATACAGTAGACACAATTTGAGCTGTAAATGTTATTGCTTTTAAGCAGTAAAGGTTACTACTATCGAGTTTCTTAGGATGTGACGAGTTCTGTCACTTTTAAATTTTCCTTATTGTGCGTCTTTTCCACATAAACACTGAACTATTTATAATTTAATACAAATGATGCTTGTAATTTATGTATCAAACATTATATACACGTCATAATTCTGATGGTAAATAAAGATCCATAAATCTGTTCACCACACCCTGGTTGTAAAGATTTATTAATTATTCTCATGCAAATATTCCACCACTTATGTTTAACATTATTTTAATCCATATGATGTTTTCACACAATCCTGACTATATCTGTGAAATTTTAAATCACTCCAGAGTAACTTTACAGAATTTACCTGAGTTGTATGAAAACCTTAGTCACCGATCACTGCTAAAGGTAAATAAAATTTTGTTTTTCACGGGTATCTATATCAAGGTCCCTGATAGCTGGTGCACAAAATAATGTATTCACTTCCATTCAGCGTACACTGTAAACTATTCCTATATTACAATGACATAAATGTAGAATTTTAAAAGACCCTGATATATTATAAAGCTCATTTAACACGCTTAAGGATAATGTCCCCTTTTTGTAATCCAATTGAGACTGCATTTGAAAAAGATAAAAATTACAACTCAAATAATCTTGAATATATTTACATGAAACTTCCAGTTTAATATGTTTACACATTTATCTAGGCAGTGCTACCCTTGAGCTATAAATACATACTTGGTAAATATGTGAATTAGTAAATACATACATGACCTTGAGCGAAGTATGGATCAATACACACTTTTAACAAGTTTGTATTTATTATTTAAGCATAGCACTGCCTAGATAAAATTGTAAACATATTAGACTGGAAATTATGTGTAAAAATATTCAGGATTATTAAAGTTTTTGTTTTTTTCTTTTGTTAATGCACTTTCAATGGAATTACAAACAAGAGGTCAATGACCTTGAAGCTCTACTGATAGATTTTTGATTGCTAGATCAGCATTCCTGTGAAGTTTCATGAAAATCAGTCAAGTAGTTTCAGAGGAGTAGTCGCTACAAGTTTTCATTATATAACTCTATGTAAACAAAGATGGCCACTGGCGGCCATGTTTGACGTCCAATCAAAATAATTTTTGATAAGGATCAACATCATGTCATGCTGATCATTTTAGAAAAAGTCCCATATCAATATCTCTTATAGTTTTCTAGAAGTAGTCGCTACAAACTTGTATTTTGAAAACCTATTTTTAGCCATGGCGGCTATCTTGAATTTCCGGCCGACCTGAAGTTTTACTAGGATCAATAAGACATCAAGAGCAACATTCGAGTGAAGTTTCATGAAAATCCGTCAAGTAGTTTCGGAGGAGTAGAGTTTTCAAGAAGTAGTCGCTACAAACTTGTTTTTTAAAAATCTATTTTTAGATTTGGTGGCCATCTTGGATTTCACATCAACATGAATTTTTGCTAGGATCAACTAGACTTCATGGGCAACATTTCTGTAAAGTTTCATGAAAATCCATTCAGTTGTTTCAGAGAAGTAGTCGCTACAAAAAAAAGTTTACAGACGGACACCGCACCACGGCATAAGCTCTGCTGATCTCTGATCAGTAGAGCTAAAAAGGGGACATTACCTTTAATAGAGACAAGAGACCCAGTGGAAGCTCTCCTAGTGTACCTCTCGCTTTAAAATGTGTAACCTTTAAGAATGTTTGGGCATTTTTTTGTTTTGACAAAGAATTAACTTTTTCAAGATCTTAAAAGCATTCACTTTTTTGACAATCTTGAACCTTAATTATGTACCTACGAAATTGGTGGGATATTGTTTGTTGACGACTTTTGTCCAAGATTCGTACAAACATTAATTTCATACTGAAGCTATTAAGTAAACAAGCTGTAAGTCCTTTATTGTGACAAAATCAGGACTGTTTACAAGTCAACGGCAATAACTCTGCAATAGGCATCAACTTACTGATTAATTTGACCAAAATCTGACTGAACAGTCAAAACCAACTTGGTGAACATAAAAAACTGTTTTAATGTCGACGGATAACAACAAGGGACAAAAGTTTAATAACCTACATAAAAAAGAATTATTATTACTTATCATAATCATGAATGCAGTTTTCCACCTAAAACGATTATGCATACCTACCACTTCAGCCTAAAATGACCCCATGAACACACCAACATATACCTGTAGAAGTAAATCCCTTTTTTGCTAGTCCAGTAAGTGATCTCTTAAATACAGAAATAAGTATCTTTAAACAAAATACTTTGCTGCATTAAGCATTGAACAAACAGCCAGAAATTAAAGTTTAAAATGTACACTGAACCCACAGTCAAATATTGTGAAAACTTTCAAAAGAATGCTTTGTGCATTATTTCAACAATCCTTTCAACCAACATGACAACAGTACATTTGTGCACCGTGTAATCAAATTTCAAGATATCATTTCCTGCCTAAATAAATCTATCATGTCTTCCTTATTTGGACCAAGAAGACTTTTATCTCTTATCAGGACAATATTAATGATCCTCCCCCAACATATCTGGCCTCTATAATACCAGTTATAAGTGTATCTCAATCAGTCTTAATCCCCCACCGCCGCCAAAACTACTTAATACAGGTACACTTTAAAGTATGCATTTCCTACCTGGTTAGATATGAGTTGTGCAGGATGGTATGACGTAAATAAACGTGTACAACTTGTATTAAATTTTGTATAGACCTTTTCTGTTGTTAAAATTCTGCTAAAGATGTACGAATAACAGCAGCTGTCCCACGTTAACATCGGGTAAAACCCTCTACGGAAAACCCCATTCATAATTAGGTCAATTTTATTCACGCCATGAAATCTTGGTGACCCCTAAAATGATTTGTTGGTATTTCCCACTGACCGTTGCTTACCCAGGATTTTATTATATTGTCAATATTCTACATGTCCAGTGTGACAGAGCACTGACCCGAGGGAATATACACACCTCTAACACCTTTACTGCGCTTTCATAAAATTTATAAATATATTAATATAGAAGAGGACATAATAACATATAGAAGAGGACATAATGACTTAAATAATTATCGCCTTTCCGATATTAAAGGGGCACACAGCAATCTTGAATATATAAACATTGGAAATGAAGGGGTAGAACCTTTTTCGTTTTTTTAAACCCCCATGTTCGGTAGGCCCTACCACCATTATACACTGTAGCCAGTTAGTATTTCATCTGCTTCAAGATAAGGGTTTCAGCATTCTGACCAATCACTGTTCTTATTTTTACAGGTACAGCTATTAATGGATGCACCAACATTCAAAATTTGACAGTTAGGAATAAACTTTTTTTTTTCTAGAAAGTATAGAAAATAAATACATTATATAATTATTTTGATATATCTGTATAGAGTAATGTTTAGTGTATATACATGCCAAATTTTATGGTTTAAAAATGCTTTATTATTTAGAGAAATTTGTGATTAAACCTCTCTGAGCAGCTCTGAGCAGCATAATGCATAAAATGATCAGAAAAGTTTCTCTGGGGCCATTTTGGGTTTTTTATACTCAACTCTGGTCTATAAACAGAAATAATGCCTAACCTTAAAATACCCTAACTAGATTAAGGGTGTTCCACAGAGCACTTGTGTCTCCTGCCATGTGCTTATTTCAGCAAGGACAATCTATCAACTTTGAAGACAACGGGTGCAATCTTTCATGACTTATGGAGCAGATTTTGTTTTTTAAATTGGAAAGGTTTTATGAAAAAGGGCATAACTCGATTTGCATTAAATAACTGATAACAAATTTATAAAGTTGCATGACCGTCGGTTGCCAACTAATGAGCTTGTATGAAAGTCAGAGTTACTGGACATGTGCAACAACATTCCTTTGGGTAAGATGAATTGAATTGAATTGAATTGGATTTTATAGTCGCACCAACAGCTAAGGTCATACGGCGACTTTCCAGCTTCCATTGGTGGAGGAAGACGCCAGGTGCCCCTCCGGGCAATTTTCGTGCACGGGCGGGCACCTGGGTAGAACCACCGACGTTCCGCAAGCCATTGGGTAAGATGAAGACATTTGTGAAGTTCCATGAACATAGGTCAAATGCATTTCAAGTTAATAGCCAATACAACAAGTTACAATGGACGAAGAGGGACGACGGACAGAGTGATCCCTAAATGTCTGCCATGCTAAACAGGCTACACAAAAAGTGATGAGAAAAAAGTGAAAAGGGTAATTTCCAAAAAATGTGTTCTGTTAGGGAAATTAAATCCAAAACAAAATCACGTGGCTATCATGATCTAGGATGAAACAATATCTTTCCTGACTGCTAAATCCTGGAAATATTAGCTAGAACTGAAGATACGTTGTTGTTGTTTTTTTCAAGTGACCCCTTCCCATGTCTTACACAATATCTTCAACCTCAATATTAAATTGGGATTTATGGGGCACCATCAGAAAGAAGTAATATGACCATTCCAGGCCCACCCTTCATTGACATCAAAATTCAATTATGCAGAATAGAGAGCCTAGAGCCTTCTTGTCTGCAGAACTGCAGTCTTGTTGCTTATTTTGTTGTAAACACTTGCTCCATAACTTGACCCTAGAGCCTAGATTCTCTTTGTTTCTTGGAGCTTCCATGATTGAGGGTAAAAATGCTGAGTTTGAAACCTTCTCACCTCTCCTCGTTCAATAACACTGGGAGATTGATTTGAAAATGAGAACATGTCGATTCCTACAGATGGCGGAGGGTATACAGTACAGTTCTACCCAAGAATAAGTGGGTGCTCTGACGCCACCACTAAAAGTCCACCCTCATACATAGCCTAAAATGTGCTGGAAAATGATGTTATTTAAAACCAAACAAACAAACATCGTTTCTTTTTCTGCCACAACTCATATGGCACCTTGTAGATCTGACAAAAAATAGATGGTCAGGACTCTTTTGATGGATTAGTCGACCTCTCTGTTGGGATATGTTCCCAGGAACACTGGCCATAAAAAACAAATCTATATTTTGATTTTGTTGTAACATTACAATTATCAAATTCTTTAACCAATGAAAAAGGTAGCTGCATTCTCCCTATAGCCAGTGAAAGAACTGGAGACATTTAAACAGACATGATGAGAAACAACTACCTGTTCATAAACAATTCTTGGAAAAAATAGTAGGAAGAATATTAAATGTGCAGGGATCATTCTAGCACGGGATTTCCGCGATTTCTCGCGCTAAAATTACCAAAATCGCATTAAAAATATGCAAATGAGAGAAAAAATTCCACCTGGTCCAAAAATCGGTATCCCAGATGGAGTCGCTACTTGTGGGTATTTATTCGTGTTTGCGGTCATTTTCTTCTGGGTAATTAGAACCAAGGGTCTCCATGATACTTTTGCATGCGGTATCTAATAAGAGTTTGGGAGACTTTGCTGAGTGTTTACGAAAATGGCACAGAAAACATTGTTCGATTTTATGCAAAAACGAGATGAAAATAATAACAACGGCAGCCAGATAAATAGTAAAAAGCCAGAGCCATCATCTCCCAAAAAACATAAAGCCTCATTTCAACAGAAATGGCTCAGAAGAGACCGTTGGCTTCGATTTGACAAGGAAAATGACAAAATGTTTTGTGTTCTTTGTGGAGACTTTGGTTATCTAAACACTTTGTCCATCGGTACCAACAATTTTAAAACAACCACTATAGTTGAGTGCATTAAAGTTCACATGATGATGAACAGTTACTGTTTCAGACCCGAGTCTGACCATGTTAAATACTTCATTAAAGTTAAAGTTTTATTTCAGTTGAAATCAGTGTATTAGGCAGAAATTCAAGAATTGGGTGTGCAAATATGCAAACAGGGTGTGCAAAATAAGTTGCTAACACGCGCTACGCGCCAATTCGCGACAAGTGGGTGTCTCTGGGGTAATTTATTTTTACAGATAAAGGTGAAAAAAATACATTTTAGATCATATTTCTTCTATAAATGTATACAAAACAACAATATTGAGAAAGTAAGAGTTTGGAAGTGTTGTTGAGCAAAAGAAAAAAAAAATCTTATTTACCCCACCCACTCCCCAAATATTGGCCGCGATTTTTCGAAAACAACCGTGCAAAAGACGGCTGCACGGTTGGCTGGCTAATACACTGGTTGGAATTGTAATATAAACTTTAGGTGTATATTCATCTGCTGTGGAAATTGGATGAATAAAAAATGTTACAAAAACCTGTTATAATATTTATTTATGCAACTTTTATTACAAGAATATTTTATAATTTGGGCTTTCGGGAAAAAATCTCGCCAAAATTTAAAATCTCTCATCCGTTTTGGGCAAATGGGAGCATTTCTCCCGTTCAAAATTTGATCTAGAATGATCTCTGAATCTGAATAAAATTAATTCAGATATTTTGTTCTGAAAAGTATTGCAATGAGCGAGTAAAAAGAAAGAAATGTTTGATGAAAAGTATTGTAATGAGAGAGTAAAAAGGAAAAAATGTTTTGCACTACACTGAGAGAAAAACATTATTGCAGTATACAAATTGCTGATGTCTCGATCATCATAAAATATTATTCTAGAATATTTCAATCTATCAAGGTACCGCTGGCAAACACTGGACATTTTGAAAAGACATAAAACTGTATGCTATAAACTTAATGATTTGAGGTCAATGCAGATATCACTAAACAAATTGATGGGGTCAACTATGTGCTGGTGGGCAATTTGATACTATATAACACCAGCTACATTGATACTACTGTTATGCCCTGCATTTTCATGTAGTTTTTCTTGTATAAAGTATAAAATAAACTATTCAAACAATTGTCATATGTATGTAATTATAAAGGTGTGTTTAATTAAATATGTTGTCAAAGGCATCAGTGTACATTTCTTTAAATAACATAAATTTCTTATTTTTCAAACTTTGTAACGTAATTCTAAATATACTATCTTATATTTTATTAAATTGTTTTTACTAAATAGTTTCTGACTTTCCCAAAAATAGTTCATTCAAAGTCAACATTTTGTATGAAAAGTTTACAACAAATGTTCTCATAATTACTTATCAACTTCTCAGATGGTGTTAATTAATAAGTTGTTTGATCCTTAGAGAAGTGATCAAGCCATATTGTAAAACAAGCTGTGAAATTCCTATGAAACAGGAAATGTCAAAGCCAACTTGATTGTGTTATCCTTGTTTGTCTAGCCTTATAATGCAACATGTTATTTAAGCTAATCTTATTTTTACAATGATTATCACACCTGGAAGCCAAGAAATGGTATTTAAAACAGTAGTTATGTGCTCTTCTAGGCAGACTGGAATTTACCGTCTTAACGTGCATTACACATTTAATTTGAATGGAATTACCTTCAATTTTCATAACTGTAGGATACTGGACTTTAACAAATAGTTTATTAGTTTACCTTGCAAGGAATTACCTTTCATGTGCATTCATTTCGGATAGTAACTTTTCTATAACCATTTAATTATCTTGGAGTATGAGCCAATGATATAGAATTGTATGTTAGGAATACCGATGTACATTATCAAAGTGTTTATATTATTAAAGAAGTTATCATTGCAAACTTGCGTGTCCATTATTTCAACCTTCGAATTACACCAATTCAGCACGCATAATAAGTGGTGGGTATCACAGTGGTACGTGAACTGACGTACCTCTCAGCAATTGCCAAGCGAGTTCCCTAAATAAACACTATAATATAAGCGACTTTTTACTGTGATTTTCCATCATTAACATGGATCGCCGATCAGCAAGGAACAACAAGTTTAGAAACAGCAGACCACCGTGGAACCAACAAATGCTACCCGTGATTCTCTATTTGACACTACCTGCAAGCAAGTGCCATCATCAGCTTGACAAACAGACACAATGGAGAAATAAGAAAAGTGTCAAACAACGGCAGCGTGACCAGGAAAGATTGAACACTTTCATCCAACGTAAGACAATTTGCACACTTTTTCCTTTTCATTCAGTTAGCGATTCAGAGATTAAAGCGATGGTTTCTAGACACAACGTACAGTTTGCATCTAAAGCTGTTTCAAAACAATCAAATTTTGAAAATAATGATAAACAAAACATAGAAAACCTACAGCTACAGTCAGAAGTTTCTCTTTTGAAAGATTGTGTGTCAAAGGAACACTTTAAACAGGACATTTCTCAAAAACTTATTTCGCATCTTAAAAAGGAAAACGAACAATTAACATGGAAAATGCATCATTTAGAAGAATCGTTAAAAGAGAAAACACAATTTATTGAAAAATACACAACGGAAATGACTCAATTGAATTCTGTAGTCGGCCATCTCAAAATTCAGATAGCATGTCTGCAGGACGAGAACCATCACATTACAAACAAAATGAAACAACAAACACAAATTCAAGTTAAACATCACCAGAATTTAAAACCTAGAATCAGTTCCAAGTCAAACAGAATTCAATCTCTAGGACTGCTGAACGAGGAAGCCATACTGAAAGCAAATGATAGACTCTTGGAACGTTTAGAACACGTAAACGAACCTACTCCACGGGAAAGTGACAACAGTGCTTCAGCAAGAACATTTCGTTTTGACAAATCGATGGCAATGGCCTTACGAAGGGCAGAAGAAGCACACGCATCCAAAAGTTTAACTGTGCCAATTGTAAACGACACACCTATAGCGACCAGTTGAATTGGCCCGCTTAAATTGGAAACTGTGCATATCGCATCAATCCTTGAAAGGCTTCCGATTTGAACCCAGTGTGTCAGTATAATGAACATGAGCGGATTTATTATTTGAATTGTTTTTAATTAACACTACTGGAATACCCATATGAATTTACTTTTCAGATTGTGATCACATTGTACATATGTTATATTTTCATTTTTCAAACTTTGGGGACCAAAGTCTTATAACCAGTGGGGAATTGTTATGCCCTGCATTTTCATGTAGTTTTTCTTGTATAAAGTATAAAATAAACTATTCAAACAATTGTCATATGTATGTAATTATAAAGGTGTGTTTAATTAAATATGTTGTCAAAGGCATCAGTGTACATTTCTTTAAATAACATAAATTTCTTATTTTTCAAACTTTGTAACGTAATTCTAAATATACTATCTTATATTTTATTAAATTGTTTTTACTAAATAGTTTCTGACTTTCCCAAAAATAGTTCATTCAAAGTCAACATTTTGTATGAAAAGTTTACAACAAATGTTCTCATAATTACTTATCAACTTCTCAGATGGTGTTAATTGATAAGTTGTTTGATCCTTAGAGAAGTGATCAAGCCATATTGTAAAACAAGCTGTGAAATTCCTATGAAACAGGAAATGTCAAAGCCAACTTGATTGTGTTATCCTTGTTTGTCTAGCCTTATAATGCAACATGTTATTTAAGCTAATCTTATTTTTACAATGATTATCACACCTGGAAGCCAAGAAATGGTATTTAAAACAGTAGTTATGTGCTCTTCTAGGCAGACTGGAATTTACCGTCTTAACGTGCATTACACATTTAATTTGAATGGAATTACCTTCAATTTTCATAACTGTAGGATACTGGACTTTAACAAATAGTTTATTAGTTTACCTTGCAAGGAATTACCTTTCATGTGCATTCATTTCGGATAGTAACTTTTCTATAACCATTTAATTATCTTGGAGTATGAGCCAATGATATAGAATTGTATGTTAGGAATACCGATGTACATTATCAAAGTGTTTATATTATTAAAGAAGTTATCATTGCAAACTTGCGTGTCCATTATTTCAACCTTCGAATTACACCAATTCAGCACGCATAATACTACCACTGGCTACTATGACAACTTAGCATTTTAATTTGCTCTTCTACAGAAATAATTTAAGGAATAGGGGGGAATTAAATTTGAATATCATGGGGTGGGTGTGGGAGGGAGTTGCCCTTCGGGTGACTAATATTTTTAGGGATCACTATTTGTTTAGATGCAATTTGAAGTATATTTCAACTGTAAATAAAAGGATTTTTAAGAAGTATAGCCTACAAGGAGTATTTATAGACAGGCATAATGCATTTTGCAGGTTTATTGGTGTTTTTAAGGGAAAGGGCAGAGAGATCAAAGGATAAGGGGTCAGTTAAGGAGTAGGGGGAAATTAGATTTTAGAATTAAGGGATAGGGGGATTATGCTCTTAAATGCCCCGTGGAAGACCCTGCAATAAATATGCTAGCTGGGATAATCATAGCTCTTAATGACTGTTTTATATTCTGGTCTACCATAGCGCTATGACACGGCCCCTTTATGAAGTAGCGCTATGACACGGCCCCTTTATGAAGTAGCGCTATGACACGGCCCCTTTATGAAGTAGCGCTATGACACGACCCCTTTATGAAGTAGCGCTATGACACGGCCCCTTTATGAAGTAGCGCTATGACACGGCCCCTTTATGAAGTAGCGCTATGACACGGCCCCTTTATGAAGTAGGTATATTAGCATGCAGCACAAATCCATATGCACTTTCTGGCGAGGTTTCCAAGACATCCCACAATGCCTGCATAAACAACCGCCGTATTTCAATTTAATAAACTTTAAATAACACACGAGCATGCATAAAGCACACCAAAGGGACGGATATCAGGCCGATCTAGTCATTATTTGTAACAACAATATATGTCAAACATATTCAATATTTTCCTCACGAAATATCTTGCTCTCATCTGAAATCTTGTTTCGAATCTGCAAATGAGTTTCTGCATGCACTGTGGTATTTAAGGTTTAATCAACTGAAGCAGTTGTTTGTGCAGGCATTGCTGTGATGTCTTCAGAAACCTTGTTTGAGTTGTACCACATACTCTAACTTACTTTTAAAGGGAGCACATCACATTGTAATTGATATGCAGACTGGCTATATACTGCTTATTATGTTTTTTTGCTTTTTTTTAATTCTGCACGTCCATCATTGCCAAGTGTCAAACTCTTTTCATCATCTTATAAATATTTATATTTTTAGGAAGTTTATCAACTTTTTGCATGCATACATCATACATATATACATCTTTCTTTTTAAATTATTCTGCACCTGCAAGTTTAATATTAAATTTCTCAATTGAAAGGAAAGCTTTTGGATATAAATATAAAATAAAGTTTTTGTGTCAATCCATACAAGTTAGCCTATTCCTCCTGCTGGCCATTAACCTAGTAATAAATTGGCAGTTTTACAGATCTACCTACGTCATCAGTAATACTTCAAACCACTGCTAACATGGAAACCAGGGCCCAGGTTAATTTATGTCACTAAAATATCTCCTAATACATCCAGCAATCTGGTAATAAATTACAAAGGTAATTCAGGCGCTTTCTTGTGTGATGTTATTTCGGAAACATTTGAAAAACAACGCCATAAACATGGTCAATATAAAACTTCTGTCTTTATTAAATTGACAAACAAGATTTCTTTGAAATATTCTGTTGTAATATTGATAAAGTGGGCCATAAAATATGTAATTAATAAAATAATTTAGACCTTTTAAAGTAACTAAATAATTTGAAAAGAAGACTAGAAGGGTGTTCCAGGGAACACTTGTGTCGCCTGCAATGTGCTTATTTTAAACTATGGCCAGATTTGAAAATGAAAGTCAGAGTTATCTGGACATTGTGTACCAGCATTCCTTGAGGTTAGATGAAGATGTGTTTGAAGTTTGAAGAACATAGGTCAAGGTCAAGGTTAGGTTGACTAGAACTATCACTGAAGGAGATTATTGAATACCCCCGCTTTTTGATATTTTTTTATGTGTACACAGGGCTCGAAATTAGCACTGTAGCCCGAGGCTAGCAAAAATGCTGCCGGGCTAGCAAAGTCTGTGTCTGGGTAGTCCCGATGGGCTAGTAACAAAAATTATTCAAATAAGAAATAAATTATAAATCGATTAGATTATGTAGTGACATCACTGTCTAACCTAACAGGTCTTTTAAAAACCTGATATTTCCAAAGTTTCAATAAATGTAAAACTTGTATAAAGAAACCGAAACTTGGATTAAAATAGTATTTTCTGTTGAATATTATATTGAGCTAGTAAATTTTGAGCAGGTCTAGCGATTTTACCCAACTACTAGATCGGTGGTCTAGTAAACTAAAAATGTTAATTTCTAGCCCTGGTACATGAAGTTTGGAAACCAATTCAAAACGGTTTGAGGAATGCAAGTAATTATAAATGCTACGAACGTGACGCGATGTGACGGGACAAATATTTGTTACGCAATGGGACATTACAGACAGCATGATTCCCATATAGCACCCACTTCACTTTGTGAAAGCAGGGGTATAATTATGGTGAATTTTGTCTTCTATATTCAGTCAATATTCTAGACAAGCGCATGTATGTATACATGAAACCTTAAGAGAAGTACTTAAAATGCAGATTTAACTGTCTGATATATTTGCTTTTCAATTATATCACAAGAATGCAGAACAGATCCCACCCTAAATGATAACAGAAAAAGCAAAAGCAAACATCTCTCTACTTCTGGTAATAGCTGCATATCACTGAAATAACTGTATCTGCATTAGATTGAATTGAACTGATTGAATTGAGATTTTAAGGCGCACCAACACACTTCATTATAATGATACTGGAATAGATAATGGAAGTATACAGCACATGCATACATTAAGTCAGCCCCTAAAATATGTGTTTCCCCTAATCATCTGGCAGCAGCTCAAACAAAAAACAGAGCGTCTTGTGAGAACTGTTGTTTAGAAGAAAAAAAATTGTTGTTGTTGAAATTAGACTATATTTCTACGCACAGATGGATGCGAACCAAATCATTTGCGAAAAAACAAAACATTAGGAAAAAAATAAAATGGCCATAAATAATGTGGAGATAGCTCAAGCGAGATAGGTCAAGTGGGGGGAAGCACGTATATTCATTGTAGGTTAAGTGCGAATCCATTGTAGGTAAAGTGCGAATCCATTGTAGGTAAAGTGCGAATCCAATCTGAGTTTGTAGATATCAACACGCTATATTGTAGACAGACATGTGATGGTTTGTAGACGTGGAAACCCATATTTGACAAATAATCGTGATTTTACAAACGTTTTCTCTATGACACGGTACACTGCCTGTCTGTGTCCTACATTTACACAATGCACAAGATTTTCAAGTGATGCATCGAGTTTACGACATGGAAATATGTATTTGATGCTATCTGGCAGTTTAAAAGAATTATATATTTCTTAATAATTCATATTTTCATTTGAAATTTTAACTGGCGTCGTTTAACAAATATAGCTAGCGATTTATAAAACTTAATCTGCCTTGATTGGACTAAAACCTTGTTGATAAACTTAATAAAATATTGGTATGTGTTTCGGTGATTTCCAGTTTTTAGTATTCGTGTTCTTTTCAAAAAAACCTGGGTGACCGATTATAAAAGTTGAGTAGTGTATATCTACTTTACCGCTTTATATTCCATCAAAATACATTCCTTCATTCATGTTCTGTCCTGTGGTTAATTGATTTCGTTAAAAACCTTTTTCCTTACACACTTCGTATTTCATGAAAATATGTATCTAAAACAATTAATGGTCACCTCTATATTAATTGTTTGTGTTTGTTTTCCAAAGTATGAATGGCAAAAGTGATAAAGTTCAGAGCTCCTGAGGTTATGCATCAATATATAATGTTTATTTAAATAAGCATACACATATATATTCAGTAATATATTGATAATTACATACATATATTGATAATTACATACAGTAAATTATATTTCATAGGAATTCTTAACTGATTAAAATTGGTTGGTGAAATAATATTGGTATATATTTCTTGGAATTATTAGCATTTGTTTTGACCTGATCAATTTCTATTTTCATTTCTTGTAATTTTAGTAGCAATTGCATCATCAAATCGATTACGTCTTTCCATCAATGTCGGTATTACTTTTTGTAACCAAAACAGTTAACAAATTTACATGACGTTGAATCCTTCGCAGTTTTTGAAACAGTTTTGAGATGTGTTAATAATCCATGGACATAAAACAATTTGGCCGTATTTGATATCTTCAAACTCAATCTTGATTCACACTTTACCTACAGTGATATTGCCTCTAGTGATTATTACCAATACACTGCTCTTGAGTTTTAGGAATGGTCCCAACTGAATGTTTTTTTGTACCCGAAAATGGGATTCATTTAAAGGTTTGATGTTTTATTTATCTGTGTTCATTGGATAATAACTGCAACTACCTAAAAACAATTCCCTGCCCTGAAGGACTTTATGTAAAGCTGAATAAATGCAACTTGATCTAATGTTAAATCATTCTAATAACGCTGTTCATGTATTTGGACTTAGTGAAACTAAGTTAAAACATTTTCATGCTGACAGTGTTTTTCAGCTTGATAACTATCAATTTTTTAGAAGAGATAGGGTTATAACTAATGAGAGAAAGGAAGAAGGAGGTGGTATCATTGTTTATTGTAAGAACGAAATTAATTGTAAAAGAAGGAGTGATCTAGAAGTCAAGGATATTGAGTGTTTATGGCTTGAAATATCCCCAAAAAATTCAAAAAGTTTTCTCATTGGTTATATTTACAGAAATCCAAATGAAGCAATAATTTGGAATGAAATTTTTGAAAATCATCTTGAAAATGTTTTAAAAGAACAGAAAGAACTTTACCTCCTTGGAGATTTTAATAGAGATTTGCTAAATGTACAAACTAAAACTGCATGGTTAGAGTACATGGAACCTTTTGGCCTTTCTCAAAAAGTTAATGTAGCTACAAGGAAAACTTCAGTTTCTACAACTTTGATAGATCATATATATTGTAATGTTCATGTTAATATAAAGTCAGTAGATGTCCCACAAATAGGACTTAGCGATCACTTTCCGATCTTTATAACACGTAACCCAAACTGCTATGCCCCTAAAAAAAAATCTCATTATACAATTTCATACAGATCTTTTAAAAATTTCAATGAAGAAAAATTCATAGAAGACCTGCAGTCTGCACAATGGGATACAATTAAAAGTTTTGAAGACACAAATGAAATTGTTGATGCATGGTATTCTATGTTTTTAAAAATAGTTGATTCACACATACCAATTCGACAACATAGGGTTAAAAATAAACAGCAGCCAAAACGGATTACGCCTGAAATAATAGATTCTATCAAAACCCGCGACAGATTTAAGGCTTTAAATAATGAAACAGAGTTTAAGACAATGAGAAATAAAGTTACTTATCTAATTAAAGAGTCAAAAAAATCAAAATATGAAGAATTTGTCACTGAAAATAAAAACAAACCTAGTACTATTTGGAAATTGTTTAATGAACTAAATGTTAGTAAACAAAAGAGCAGCAATAACATTTCAAATTTAAAAATTGGTGATAATGACATTGAATATTCAAATGATATAGCAAATGAGTTTAATGAATTTTTTGTGACTGTGGCTTCCAAACTCAAAGAACCAGTTCAAACCTTAAATTTTGACAAACTAAAAACTTTTTGTGAAGAGAAGTTACCTGAAAATACGCTATTTAATATTCCAGGAATTTCTGTTGATCAAGTTTTGAAATTTCTTTTAAATATAGATGTTACCAAATCTACTGGTTCTGATAATATTGGACCACGCCTACTTAAACTTTCAGCTTATTATATAGCAGATAGCATAACATTTATTTGCAATAAAAGCTTAAAAGAATCCATATTTCCAGATAAATGGAAAGAGGGCAAAGTTACACCCTTGCATAAAAGTGGGGCAAAAGATGATATAAACAACTACCGACCCATTTCTGTGCTACCAGTTATATCAAAATTATTAGGAAAACATGTCCATGATTCTTTAATGGATTATCTTTCTTATTTCAAATTACTTCACAAAACGCAATCAGGATTTCGACCAGCTCACTCATGTGAAACTGCATTAGTGCGAATGATCAGCAAATGGCTAGAAGCTTTTAATAAAGGCTTTTTAATAGGTGTAGTGATGGTTGATTTTAGAAAAGCATTTGATTTAGTTGACCATGAAATTCTTTTGGAAAAGTTAAAAGTGTATAAACTTTCTGACAGCTCATTAGCATGGTTTTCTTCTTACTTACACAATCGTAAACAAAAAGTGTCACTCAACAATATATTGTCCAATGATCAAATAGTGACAGATGGTGTGCCTCAAGGTTCAATACTAGGCCCACTTTTATTTCTATTATTCATAAATGATTTACCACTTTTCACTAATAATACTGAAACTGATTTGTATGCAGATGACACAACTTTGTATCATATAAATAATACATTGGCATCTATTGAAAATAATTTGCAAACTGCACTTAAATCATTATCAGACTGGTGTAAGTCAAATGGAATTTTAATAAATACTTCAAAAACAAAAGTAATGCTTATTACCACACAGCAGAAACGTGCTTCATTAAATGTTTCAGAAATAAACTTGCATCTTAATGATGAAAATCTAAGCATGATTTCTAAAGATAAAGTACTGGGTATATTTATTGACAACAACTTAACATGGAAAAATCACATGGAACATATATGTCGAAAAATTTCATCTAATATTTGGCTTTTGTCTAGAATAAAGCAACACCTAAGTCTTGAGCATAGGGTTCAGTTCTACAAAGCATATATTCAGCCGCACATAGATTATTGCAATGTAATATGGGGTGGAACATGTCAAACAAATTTAAACAGACTATTTCGCCTTCAAAAACGGGCTGTAAAAATTATTCTAGATTACAATGTTGATAACTCATTAGAAAGTATGCAAAATTTAAAAATATTTACAATATTTGACCGAGTATATCTCAGAAAAGCAAAATTTATGTATAAAATATAAAAATCAAAAACTCCATCATATATTAATGAAATGTTTAACCTTAGACAAATAAATGAAAATACAACTATAACACGGTCATGTTCTACAAACAATTTCTTAATACCTAAACCCAACAAAGAAATATTTAAACAAAGTTTAACATACTCTGGACCAATAATTTGGAATAACTTACCTACAAATATTAAAGAAAAAAGTTCAACAATGGCTTTTCAATGTAACCTAATTAAATTGATGAAAAATGTTTAACTTATGATATGCTTTATTGTTTTTGTTTGTATCATTGTTGTTGCTACGTGTATATCACTGTCAATTGAAGTACATGTGTGGGTAAAGTGAGTGTTAAACTATAATTGATGATGATGCTCTTAATTTGTTATGTTAAGTACATCTGCAGTCATTTGATAATTCATATGTATTTTTGTTGTATTATAACTTGTATATATTGTAAATAATAGAGGGCCATGTGGAAGATTAGTTTAAAACTAAATATGTCACCCTCTTTAAATAAAGTCTCTTATCTTATCTTATCTTAACTATCCTTTAAACACATCTTATTTATTTACATAATTTTTTTTTTTTTTATGTTTTTTGTTGTTTTCCATAAATCCATGGTGGAATAATGAACAAAATGTGGAATTTACTAAGTAAAATTCCCGAAAGAAATTCTTCATACAGTTCATTCAAGAATGAACGTAGCTGAAATTGATCATGTGTTTGTGCCTTAACCAATCAAATGATATAGTTTAATTCTGATTGCAGCTTTTATCCACAAACGAGTCTGTGTTGACAAACATTCTGTGCTATCTTTTTATTTATTACCAATAAAAAAAAAGTTCCCAGCCAAACATTCGACTGAAAGAATCAACACATTTACAACCAATGACCACAGTTCTTTGTGTTAAACAAAACAAGAATGTAGGTTCACTGCCAGGCAGACATGTCCACAATTTTTTTGTTTAAATTAGTTCTATATATATTTTTTAGTTGACTAGAAATATGTCCATAGGACACAGATGCCCCGCTAAAACATTTATTTCGTGAATTTTTACCATTCCAAGAAGCATAACTCTGGAAGTACTGGGGCCACTGGGCCGAAATTCGGACTTGGTGAGACATTGTGCCCATATACAAGTTGATCAAGTTTGGAGAATAGTGGATAACAATTAATGAAGTTAGACTACAGACAACATTTATTTCGCAAATTTACCATTCCAAGGAGCATAACTCTGGAAGTACTGGGTCGATCGAGTCGAAAATCAAACTTGGGCGACACATTGTGCCCATATACAATTTGACCAAGTTTGCAGAAAATTAGATAACAAGTATCCAATTAGAGTGTGGACACCATTAATTTCACGATTAACTCTGGACCTAATTGGGCGATTGGGACGTTTGTTTGGAGAAGATTGGATAACAATTACCCAAGTTAGAGCGCGGACAGCATTAATTTTTTCGCGATTTTTTACTATTTCTGGAACTACTGGGGCGGATTATTGAACTTGGCCGATTATTGAACTTGGCTGAGACATTGTGCCCATATACTATTTGACCAAGTATGGAAAAGATCCGATAACAACTAGATAAGAGAGTGCGGACATCGTTTTTGCACGGACGCACACGGACGGACAGGGGTAACACTATATGCCCCTTCACCATTCTATTCTTCGAATGGCGGGGGCATAATAAAACAATTTTAAAAAGCGAAAATTTAAACAGAATATTTTAAGAGAATAATTAAGTATTTTTTGTCTTGTGACAAAGACATCTTTAAAAGCAGTATCTTAATATCATACAACCTGCTAGGCTATACTATGAATGAATTACAATATATCAGTCTACAATTTTGACAGTCTTAAAATTACACCTTAATAAATGCATAAAGAAATTATTTACATTAAGAATAAACATCATTCATTTTTAATGTCAATGTCATCGTGCTTATATAATAATTGTACATATTAAAGGAACACACGACAATTTTTTTTTTTTTTAAACTTGCTGGTCCTGTTAGTTTTTCTACATAATTTGCACATTTGCAAATGGACAACTTATAAACGTCCCGTCGCACTGCCCCCAACCCCACCCCACCCCCACCCCAACCTCCACACACTTCCCCATCCCAACCTCCACACACTTTTTCAAAAGAAAGTCCAGACTCTATTGTGCCCATTGCGTCAGGTATACCTTGACGTTTTCGTTGGCGGACGGACTATAAACCTTAGAATTACACACATACACACTTTTTCAAAAGGGGAGTGTTCATAACAGCGCCCTTTTTTTTGTTTTCTACATATCATGCAGTCTAGTTCACATAACATACACTTGCCAGCAGCCTGACTTTAGGTCTAGTTTGGAAAAATACCTTCCTACAAGCATTTTAGAGATACAATATGTCAAAAAAAAAATATTGTTTTCTTTTTTTCTTTGGCCTCATATAAATGCCCTCCTTTTGTAAAATGCAATGAACCCCATGTGATGTACTTCCTTCATTAACTCAAGGTGATAATTTTTGAAGCTTGATCAATAATTCCAGATTGCCACATGCACCTTTAATAAAGGCAAGAAGACACTTCTTATAGGTGACTGCAAATAAAAAATTTGAGTTGTCGTCAAATCAGATAATAACTACTCTTGTATACCATACTGTCAGTTCACACAATGTTCCTGTATGCATGAACAATAGACTAACATTATATCCTCATAATATGAACATACAAAGTCCCACAGGTCAACAATTTTCAAACAATGCCTCCCACTCGAACATAAAACAAAGGAATACAAATGAATTAAGGAGACTGTCACCAACAGCCGACAACGTTCTGCACCTCCCACGCACAGTCTGCACTTTTAAAACATATCCTCAAACTTAGAAAATAAGAATTGAACCTCCATGCAAAAGTCAACATAATTTCATTTACAAGCTGAGCAGAGTCCAACAAATACAGGTCTGACTGACATTAATAGTGAGATTCATGAAGTAAAGTTAGGGATGAAGGCTGACAATGATCTGTCAATGACTGAACATTACCACCTGTTAAGATCGCCTCCCATCTAATAAATCAACTAAAGGATCAACTTTTAAATAATCATTGTAAAACAATAAGGAAAAAGAAAGATTCTGGAAACCAGTATCTCCGTTTTTAACTCAGACCAGAAAACTTTTCTCCACTCACAATTTTTTTTTAGATGCCATGGTGTATTTTCAAGTGTTATAGGGATCAGATAATTTGTTGTGTGAGCATGACAAATATCATAAAACACTAGTGTAATAAATATGCAAAAGACGGCTGAAGCATTACACAGTCTTCTATGTTTAACTCGATGTGCATCAGGAATTCCCTTGTCAATTTCCATAACCTTTAAAACAAGAGGTCAATGACCTTAAAGCTCTACTGATTGATTTTTTATTTCAGGAAGTAGTCGCTACAGACTTGTTTTTTGAAAAATTATTTTTAGCCGCGGCGGCCATCTTGAATTTCCGGCCGACCTGAAATTTTGCTAGGATCAATTAGACATCAAGAGCAACATTCCTGTGAAGTTTCATGAAAATCCGTCAAGTAGTTTCACAGGAATAGTCGCTACAAGTTTTCATTATATAACTCTATTTAAACAAAGATGGCCGCTGACAGCCATGTTTAACTTCGAATCAAAATAATGTTTGACTCTGATAACCATCATGTCATGCTGATCATTTTACAAAAAGTCCCATATCAATATCACTTATAGTTTTCAAGACGTAGTCGCTACAAACTTCTTTTTTAAAAAATCAAATTTTAGCTGTGGCGGCCATCTTGAATTTCTGGCCGATCTGAAATTTTGCTAGGATCAATTAAACATTAAGAGCAACATTCCTGTAAAGTTTCATGAAAATCTGCCAAGTAGTTTCAAAGGATTAGTCGCTACAAGTTTTTACTATATAACTCTATGTAAACAAAGATGGCTGCTGGCAGCCATGTTTAACGTTGAATCAAAACAATTTTTGACAAGGACCAACATCATGTCATGTTGATCATTTTACAAAAAGTCCAATATCAATATCACTTATGGTTTTCAAGTAGTAGTCGCTACAAACTTGTATTTTGAAAATTTATTTTTAGCCATGGCAGCCATCTTGAATTTCCGGCCGACCTGAAATTTTGCTAGGATCAATTAGACATCAAGAGCAACATTCCTGTGAAGTTTTATGAAAATCCGTCAAGTAGTTTCAGAGGAGTAGTCACTACAAGTTTTCATCATATAACTCTATGTAAACAAAGATGGCTGCTAGCAGCCATGTTTAACGTCGAATCAAAACGATTTTCAACAAGGACCAACATCATGTCATGCTGATCATTTTAGAAAAAGTCCCATATCAATATCACTTAGTTTTCATGAAGAAGTCGCTACAAACTTGTTTTTTAAAAACCTATTTTTAGATCTGGCGGCCATCTTGGATTTCACATCAACATGAATTTTTGCTAGGATCAACTAGACTTCATGGGCAACATTTCTGTAAAGTTTCATGAAAATCCATTCAGTAGTTTCAGAGGAGAAGTCGCTACAAAAAAAGTTTACGGACAGACAGACGGACAGACGGACGCCGCACCACAGCATAAGCTCTGCTGATCTCTGATCAGTAGAGCTAAAAATTATGGAAAGTTCCCTTGTTTGATGTCATACGGAGAAGACAGAAGCAGATGTCATCATACGTATCATCATATGACAATGATATAAACAGGCAGCCTCACTGATAAATATACGTCATGTTGCCATTTTGGAGTTGGCCTCACATCATATAATTTTATCCCACTTGTTTAATAAATTTAATATTAAACTCATGTAAGATATATATATCCTACCGACCAAACTTGATATATTTATAGCATGATTCCCAAAACGTTTTTTATTTTTATGCCTAGGACTATTACAATCTATTCCATAATTAACATAGAACTTTCAAATAATACACATATTTCAAAGGTTGGTGGTAAATCGATCCATACAACAAACAAGTAATAATCAACAACCATGTGGTAAATTTGTCAAACAACCTCAAGCCAAACTAGAAACCGATATTACACTTTGGCCTTCGTGTTTGTGTTGTTAATAACATATAATATAAATCATAATAATTTTTCTCACTATGTATGGGAGACTTTGAATGTGTAAAATTTTACCATTTTCATGTTTTTTCCATAAGCAGAATGATACAAACTATAATGAACTCTATGAAATACCAGACCCTTTTATTAGTATCGTTCCAAACACATAGGTCAACAAATTGCATTTTGGAAAGAAAGCAACTTGTCATACTATTTGTGTACGCCATGATGATACAGTACAGCTCACGCGAACCCCATACTTTACTCTATTCGCGGAGTTTGGTGGTATCAAGTGCCGCGCGAATGTAAACGAAGTCGGTGTTTGGACCCCGAGTAACCACTTCGCGAAAGTACACCATTGTCGAGTGATGAAACATTTCGAGTTATTCCACGCAGAATCCAATTAACCATGAGTGCACACCTGTGGTGATTTATTATTGGGAATAAAATAAAATCTGATTTTTTTTGACAATTTTCATCTTGTCCGATAGCGGGTTTGAAAATACAATCAATCGCCAGAAAAAGTGCAAACAATGAAACGTGGAGTGCATCTTTTCTGTACAAAGTTGACACGACTGATAAATACAATGAGTAAATTCCGTTTCAAACATTTAATGCATTTAATCACAAGTTTTGTTTCATATTTCTTAAACGACATAAATATCAAAAATCTTGGCATCCTTTGCAATATAGACTCATTTTTACAAGGCGACACTAATGATAGGTTTATGACCCGGAATTTTTTACATTTTTCTCTTATTTTTTCTGATGAAAACTCCATTGATGTATTAATAATAAACAGCAGACTAGCAAAAACTTACCAATAACGATCAATTAAAACTTTAATTATACTTTTCAGTATTACTAACTGAATGGAATGTTCTGTTGGGTAAAGGTAATAGGAAACTGACATACAACTATCGTGGCCCAGTACAATATCCCTGAAATGTTTATTTATAGAATTTTCCCACATAAGATTTTCCGAAAGTCTAATTGTCTTTTGCTTCCATTTCTTTCTAAAGTTATTGAATAATTATGCATAAAAATGACTTCAACCAGAAAAAATTGCGTGAGCTGTACTGCATATGGACCTTCTTCTACCGCTGCTGATCATGATGAAGATGAGGGGGATGATGAAGAGATTGTACTTTGGCTGCTGCTGCTGATCATGATGATGATGGGGAATGAATTGAATTGGATTTTATAGTCGCACCAACAGCTATTAAGGTCATATGGCGACTTTCCAGCTTCCACTGGTGGAGGAAGACCCCAGGTGCCCCTCCGGGCAATTTTCGGGCATGGGCGGGCACCTGGATAGCTACCTCACATAAAGATTCCTAGGCCCCTGAGGGATAGAACCAACAGTGGTGAGGGGCAAGTGATTGCAAGTCAGAGACTCTAACCAGTCAGCCACGGACGCCCCTGATGGGGGATGATGAGGTTTAGGTGGTGATTGTGCTGCTGCTGCTGATGATGATCATGATGAAGATTGGGGATGATGAAGATGGGGGATGATGAAGATGGGGGATGAGGAGGTTTAGGTGGTGATTGTGCTGCTGCTGCTGATGATGATCATGATGAAGATTGGGGATGATGAAGATGGGGGATGATGAAGATGGGGGATGATGAAGATTTGGGATGATGAGGTTTAGGTGGTGATTGTGCTGCTGCTGCTGATGATGATCATGATGAAGATTGGGGATGATGAAGATGGGGGATGATGAAGATTGGGGATGATGAAGATTGGGGATGATGAAGATTGGGGATGAGGTTTAGGTGGTGATTGTGCTTCTGCTGCTGCTGATGATCATGATGAAGATGGGGGATGATGAAGATGGGGATGATGAAGATGGGGGATGATGAAGATGGGGGATGATGAAGATTGGGGATGATTAAGATGGGGGATGATGAGGTTTAGGTGGTGATTGTGCTGCTGCTGCTGCTGCTGCTGGTGATCATGATGAAGATTGGGGATGATGAAGATTGGGGATGATGAAGATGGGGGATGATGAAGATTTGGGATGAGGAGGTTTAGGTGGTGATTGTGCTGCTACTGCTGCAGGCACTGCTGCTGCTGATCATGATGATGATGAATGGAGGTCATGGTGGTGTTTGTGCAACTGTTTCTGCTGGTGATCATAATGATGCCATTATGATGAAGAGCTGGTGGTGGTAATTGTGCTAATGTTGCTGCTGCTGCTGCTGCTGCTGCTGCTGCTGCTGCTGCTGCTGCTGATAATGATGATGATTTGCTGGCCTTTACTTCTATATCAGGAATTTAAATGTAGCAAACATAAGGAACTGTTGGTACTTCCTCAATTGCTTGTAAAAAAGAAGTTGGATTCTGATATACAAACCTGCAAAAACAAAACTTGTAAAACTGTTAAAAAAGGTAACCAATTCAAGCCCTGTCTTACAAGGTTGAGCAAGTTCTGAGCTATATTGATGGGTACCTCATTTATAACATTATCTTGCTTTTCATACATAGGCTTGCCATCATATAATTTTGTTGAATAAAAACATTCTTACCTTTTTTCTCATGGCAAAGGGAATATCTGACGAATCATCCACATCCACTGACGAATCTGACTGGACCGAGAATAAACTGGATTCGTTTGAACTGATGGAACTATTCGACAAACTCCGCTGAAAATTACACAGGTAGCGATCATCCAAATAATTGCCTTTTAACCCAGAATGATCATACGAAGCCCCTTGTTCCACAGTCTGTGACTCTTTATCTTCCAGTGAGATTTTATTGCTAAAGTCACTAATAACAACAGCAGGTAGAGATGGGAGTGATATCCCTTTATGAAGCTCTTCTACTGGAGGTATATCTGTGGTTGCTGTAGCTGTACATAATGATTTTGTTGATGAACTATGTTTGAATGTTGATACTGATGGGTCTGTGTTCGTATGAATAGGTTTGGCTTTAGTCAACACAGACCTTGGCCACAATGAGGTTGAATTGTCATCTGCTGCATTGCTTATTTTGGTGAATAACTGATCACTAAGAGGAACAGAAGAGAAATTTCTAGAGCCCCAACTCTCCTCGTCATTTCTCTGATCGCTATCCTCCCAACTAAATCTAGATTTGGATGGAACGTTTGTTTCAGACACCGCTGCTTCAGGCATCTCTTCGTCGGGAGTCAACATTTCAATAGCCGAGTCTGCATTGCTTGAACGAAAACTACAAATACTACCATTACTACTGCGTGGACTCAACAATGCATGGTTTTGGGGGTCCAAATTTATCCAAAGAGCGGAACTCCTTGACATAAATTCTTCGGCCTCATAACTTGCATCATCTAAATAAGCCTGCATGACTTCAGGTCTCTCAAGGCTATCGTTTTCTTCCAAACTATCTATAACTTCGTCTACATTGCTAAATTCTATTTTTGGAAGGCTACTTCCTGGAAGACTCACAGAATAAGGCACCCTAGTCTGCTTATCTACTCTGTCTTTTCTAAAGTAATAGTCAAATGCATCTGAGTCTGCTGAAAAGTGATCCAGACTTTGTAATGCTTGAGGTGAGGATCTTCCACTTAATTTTCTAGGTAAATCCAAGAATTCAGATGTCATGTTAGTGTTGTGATAAACATTTGTTGCCTTGTCCAATTCAGAATCTGACAGGCTCTTGTAGTCATTAATGTATACATATGACCGCGCCTGAGAAACGGTACAGTCAAAACTTCGACGATACAACTTCCTATTGGTTCCCTCTACTCCACTCTTATTGGCTGTAGTATTTCTCACCATGTTTTGATAGGCTGCTGTTCTTAGTATAGATCCTCTTGGTAGCAACTCAGACTGAAATATTTAAAATGAAAATGTAAAAGTATAACAAAAGATTAATACAAAACAGCATTTAAGATTCTCACGTTAACAATCGCTAGGATTCTATAAAGTTCATGCTACATTTGACAACTGACAGCACTGGTTCCATATAAAATGCCAGACATATTAGGATGGATGTTCTAAATATCGAACAGCCCCTAAAGACCACCAGACTGATATGTATATAAAGATTCATGAATATAACTTGAGCAGTTTTGAAGAAGAAAACTAATTTGTTTCACCTTGAATTAAATATAATGATTATAGAAGTAATATTAAAGCATCATCATCCCTTCAATTATGTACCTTTCTATCATTGTCATCAGCATCAGTTTCCGTCTCCTCATATCGACCCGTGTTACACATTACATAATCGTAACTCTCCATCTTCATGGCTTAAATCCATATCTTCAATACAGAAATATCGAATAAATTAAACAATAAAACAAAATCAGCTAGCATCACCTCCTATCAGTCCATTCTCATCACTGATCATGTATTTAAGAGTTCGTCCTCATCACCAATCATGTCTTTAACGTGCCAGCTCACATAACTAATCCTGTCTTTAACAGTCAGCCCCCATCACCAATCATGTCTTTAACAGTTAGCTCCCATCACCAATCATGGCTTTAACAGCCAGCTCACATCACCAATCATGTCTTTAACAGTCAGCAATCATCACTAATCATGCCTTTAACAGCCAGATCACATCACCAATCATGTCTTTAACAGTCAGCCCCCATCACCAATCATGTCTTTAACAGTCAAACCCCATCACCAATCATGTCTTTAACAGTCATCCCCGATTGGTGTCTTTAACAGTCAATCCCCATCACCAATCTTGTCTTTAACAGTCAGCCCCATCACCAATCTTGTCTTTAACAGTCAGCTCCCATCACCAATCATGTCTTTAACAGTCAGCTCCCATCACCAATCATGTCTTTAACAGCCAGATCACATCACCAATCATGTCTTTAACAGCCAGATCACATCACTAATCATATCTTTAACAGTCATCCCCCATCACCAATCATGTCTTTAACAGTCAACCCCCATCACCAATCATGGATTTAACAGCCAGCTCACATCACCAATCATGTCTTTAACAGTCAGCAATCATCACTAATCATGCCTTTAACAGCCAGATCACATCACCAATCATGTCTTTAACAGTCAGCCCCCATCACCAATCATGTCTTTAACAGTCAGACCCCATCACCAATCATGTCTTTAACAGTCATCCCCGATTGGTGTCTTTAACAGTCAATCCCCATCACCAATCCTGTCTTTAACAGTCAGCCCCATCACCAATCTTGTCTTTAACAGTCAGCTCCCATCACCAATTATGTCTTTAACAGTCAGCTCCCATCACCAATCATGTCTTTAACAGCCAGATCACATCACCAATCATGTCTTTAACAGCCAGATCACATCACCAATCACGTCTTTAACAGCAGATCACATCACTAATCATGTCTTTAACAGTCAGCTCCCATCACCAATCATGTCTTTAACAGTCAGCTCCCATCACCAATCATGTCTTTAACAGTCAGCTCCCATCACCAATCACGTCTTTAACAGCCAGATCACATCACCAATCACGTCTTTAACAGCCAGATCACATCACTAATCATATCTTTAACAGCCAGATCACATCACTAATCATGTCTTTAACAGTCAGCTCCCATCACCAATCATGTCTTTAACAGTCAGCTCCCATCACCAATCATGTCTTTAACAGCCAGATCACATCACTAATCACGTCTTTAACAGCCAGATCACATCACTAATCATATCTTTAACAGCCAGATCACATCACTAATCATGTCTTTAACAGCCATCTTTAACAGTCCACTATGATGTCTTTATCAGTCAACTCTCATCACCAATCATGTCTTTAACCATCCACAGCCCCATCACCAATCATGTTTTTAACAGTCAGCTGCCATCACCAATGATGTCTTTAACAGTCTACTCTCATCACCAATCATGTCTTTAACAGCCAGTCCCCATCACCAATCATGTCTTTAACAGTCTACTCTCATCACCAATCATGTCTTTAACAGCCAGTCCCCATCACCAATCATGTCTTTAACAGTCTACTCTCATCACCAATCATGTCTTTAACAGCCAGCCCCCATCACCAATCATGTCTTTAACAGCCTACTCCCATCACCAATCATGTCTTTAACAGCCAGCTCTCATCACCAATCATGTCTTTAACAGTAATCCCCCATCACCAATCATGTCTTTAACAGTCAGCTCCCATCACCAATCATGTCTTTAACAGTCAGCCCCATCACCAATCATGTCTTTAACAGTCATCCCCCATCACCAATCATGTATTTAACAGTCAGGTTCCATCACAAATTATGTCTTTAACAGTCATCCCCCATCACCAATCATGTCTTTAACAGCCAGATCACATCACCAATCATGTCTTTAACAGCCAGATCACATCACTAATCATGTCTTTAACAGTCATCCCCCATCACCAATCATGTCTTTAACAGCCAGATCACATCACCAATCATGTCTTTAACAGCCAGATCACATCACTAATCATGTCTTTAACAGTCAGCCCCCATCACCAATCTTGTCTTTAACAGTCAGCTCCCATCACCAATCTTGTCTTTAATAGTCAGCCCCCATCACCAATCTTGTCTTTAACAGTCAGCCCCCATCACCAATCTTGTCTTTAACAGTCAGCCCCCATCACCAATCTTGTCTTTAACAGTCAGCCCCCATCACCAATCATGTCTTTAACAGTCAGCTCCCATCACCAATCATGTCTTTAACAGTCAGCAGCCATCACAAAGCATGTCTTTAACCATCCACAGCCCCATCACCAATCATGTCTTTATCAATCAACTCTCATCACCAATCATGTCTTTAACCATCCACAGCCCCATCACCAATCATGTCTTTATCAGTCAACTCTCATCACCAATCATGTCTTTAACCATCCACAGCCCCATCACCAATCATGTTTTTAACAGTCTACTCCCATCACCAATCATGTCTTCAACAGTCAGCCCCCATCACCAATCTTGTCTTTAACAGTCAGCCCCCATCACCAATCTTGTCTTTAACAGTCAGCCCACATCACCAATCATGTATTTAACAGTCAGCAGCCATCACAAAGCATGTCTTTAATCATCCACAGCCCCATCACCAATCATGTCTTTATCAGTCAACTCTCATCACCAATCATGTCTTTAACCATCCACAGCCCCATCACCAATCATATTTTTAACAGTCTACTCCCATCACCAATCATGTCTTCAACAGTCAGCCCCCATCACCAATCATGTCTTTAACACCCAGCCCCCATCCCCAATCATGTCTTTAACAGTCAGCTTCCATCACCAATCATATGCCTTTAACAGCCAACTCACATCACCAATCATATGCCTTTAACAGCCAACTCTGATCACCAATCATGTCTTTAAATACACAACAAATACTAACTCTAAATGTCCTAAGCCACAGGATGCCCACTGTCAGAAATTTAATAAGTTATTTCTAGTTTGTCGTCCATACACTTCCCTTGCTTTTTTTCTGTTCTTCAAACACTTTCCTCTAATATTATACATCTTAAATGCTCAAGTTTAAGAGACATGTTAATTTTCCGCCATACATTTCCTTCCCTTTTATCCTTGAAGGATATAAATATATGAGCCGCAACACACGAAAACGTCCCTTCGGACGTTCAGACGACAACGTCATAAAGTAACAATTTATGACGTCGGCCGGTAATCAGTTACTTACTAGTCAAATTTCTCATCACTTCCGTGTTTTACCTAGTTATTATATCATAGGGAATATGTTTTCTTAATATAAATAGTTGATGCTATAGAAAATGGTAACTGTTTATATTTGTTGGTGTTATTTAATCAATGACGTCGTCCAAGACGTTAACGTCAACGTCAAAATTAATGGCGAGTACAACCTTCAATTTTCAAATTGAGATAAAATCATTTTTAATTAAGATATCAACAAGAAATAAAGAGAATTTTAAAGAGAAAATCACCGAGATTCATAATCAAAAAAAAAACATAAAATGGCACAATTTTGTCTGAAGGGTCATGTTCGCGTGTTTTGGCTCATATATAAATCAAACCAGTTTCATCGCAAGTTCAAATTTTGGTTTCATTAGAAAGTTTGATGTTAAATCTAAAATAGTAATTCATATGGGATTCACATTGTTTTTAGTTGTAGTAATAATTCAATAATAAAAGGTACTCCCTGGATGCAAAAGATTGATTATGTATTGAATTTGAAGATCTTTTATTTAGGATATAAAATATTTTCAGCGTGTTTATATTGTCCGAGATCAATACCTAGCGGGCGGGACTTGAAGTTCATTGATACCAAGGTCCGCAGGCCCGCTGTTTAGATGTGTGTTCAAGTCCAAAACACCAGGTTTTGATCTTCCAAAACACCAGGTTTTGATCTTGCACAATATAAACTTGCTGGAAATATTTATTTCTTATTTGACATGGATTTTTTTTATGTATCATGATAAACATTTTGTTGAATTGAATTGAACTGAATGTTGTTTAATGGCTCATCAACACAGGTTATTTACAGCCGCCCCAGAGAGATGGAAAAGATACATAGGAATCCGGGAACCGTGCCCTACTCTTATTATCGAATAGATTCCTATGGTTCTTTAAAGTGCTCGGAGGATAGACCGATACAAGGGACCGCCCGGTTTACATCCCCATCTGAGGGACGAGGCTAAGGGAAAGTGTCTTGCCCAAGAACACACCTACAAAACTCAGTGGCACCACCGAGGATTGAACCCGGGGCCTCCGGTTACAAATCCGCCGCGCTACCGACACTTTGTCGAGTGACTGCACAAAATACAAATTCTCACAACTTACATTTTATGCCTATCTCTCAACGTCAAACGAGAGAAATACACTGCTTCAGCCTACTAAATGTGTTGTTGGAACATAGCCTCACTTAAAATAACGCATTCCATTGCATTATTCTTTTGCATCTAACATTAAAATGACATGTTTTCTGGCATTTAAAATGACGTCAACGTTTAATACCTCCCCAACAACCAATCAACATCGAGAATTTTAATAGACCTTGTTAGATTTATTTTTATCTTGCACATTTAAAGGGACACACGGCAATCCAAGCATTGAAGTATGTACCTCGATATCATTTTGACATTAAACTCGATTGCACATAATTAATTAAAATTTGAGTTTTCACGTTTTCTTTTTAATCTACCACAGGTTTCAATATATCATTGGTGCAATATAATCAACAGTTAGTAATATGCAAAAACAATTTGCTTTATACTATTCTAACAATTAATATTAACGATTGAACAAATGCAAGTTATGTAGAAAACTTTATGGAACGCCGCAAGTTTTTCAACTAGATGCCCACGGGCAACATGTCGAGCCCGCCAGTTTACAGATATACACTGCGAGGAGACTAGGGTTAAAGGTTAGACATTGCTGAAAGCAGCAGTGGAAGCTTAGACATGGAAATGTAAAATCAAATGTGTACAGTGGGTAAGTTTGAGTTCTTCATTTGAAAATGACTAATTACATATTGTATAAATATCTGAAATCACTTGTGCCAAGTAATTTCAAAATTCCTCTATGCATGACAAAGTTAAAGCCCAGACAAGATTGGACTGCATGACCTCTAATTGTGTGACCTTGACCATTGAGTTGGAGGCCTGGGTTTGTATGTGACACATCATCCTCTTGTGGTGATCATTTGTGTCAAGTTATTTCAAAATCCCTCTATGCATGACAAAGTTACAGCCTGGACAAGATCGGATTGCATGAACTGTATGACCTTTAAGGGTGACCATGACATTTGAGCTTGCGCATGACACATTGTCCTCTTTCGGTGATCATTTCTGTCAAGTAATTTCAAAATCCCTCGATGCATGACAAGGTTACAGCCTGGACAAAATTGGACTGAATGAACTGCATGACCTCTACGTGTGACCTTGGCCTTTGAACTGGAGACCTGGGTGTTGTGCGTGACAAATCATCCGCTTATGGTGATCATTTCTGCCAAGTAATCTGAAAATCCCTTTATGCACGACAAAGTTACAGCCCAGACAAGATCGGACTGCATGACCTCTAAGTGTGACCTTGACCTTTGAGCTAGAGGCCTTGGTTTGCATGCGACACATCGTCCTCTTATGGTGATCATTTGTGCCAAATTATTGCAAAATCCCTCTATGCACGACAAAGTTATAGCCTGGACAAGATCGGACGCACGCACGCACATGCATGAACTGCAAGACCTTTATGTGCGACCTTGACCTTTGAGCTGGAGGTCTGGGTTTGTGCGGGACATATCGTCCTCTTATAGTGATCATTTGTGTCAAGTTATTTCAAAATCCCTCTATGCATGACAAAGTTATAGCCCTGACAAGATCGTACGGACACTCGCAAGCACTCACGCACATACACCGAACCGCCATTGTGACAACTATGTCAAGCTGTCTGCAAGCGGGCTCGACAAAAATCAAGATTGCCATTTGTAAGATAAAACTGAAATATCAAGATTGCCATTTGTAAGATAAAACTGAAATATGCCAGTCTTTTTCAAACAAAACTTGCATAATCCGAATAATTAAATGATGTTTAATGGCTTATCAGCAATCAGGTTCTTTTGAGCCACTCCAGAGGGAGAGGGGAAGGATATATAGGAATCCGGGTACTTGCCCTACTCTTACTAATGAACAAATTCCTATGGTTCTAATTTAGTCTTATTTAATCTATTTATTTTTTTTAATAACAAATGAACAAAATTGCAGAAAGAAAAAAATGGACCGTATTTAACAAATTGTGTTTTATTTTATATTTTGCACAAAATATACTACCAGGAACTTTTTAAAAACCTTCAAACACACATTGGGAGTATTTATATATAATATAAACATGTTTAAACCAGTAGATATATACAGATTCACAAACCTAACAATGAAATATGTGTCGCAAGTTTATGATCGTCGTGTAATTAGACGACCATGTTGAATAAGAAAGGAAATACGTTCAAGTACCACTTGTCCTGCTCTTATTTCAGCATTAAACACTCCATAGCAGAGAAACATCTTACAACAAGCGCTACAAAAACCGCAACAATAAACCTTTACATACATGTTTATATATCATCAAAACAACGTGCATTGTCCTGACCTCACCCGTTTATGCAAACCTATACTGTAACTTAACAATTGTGTCTGTTCTAAGTCTTTTCCCAACACAAAGCAAGATCATATCCAGTGCATTGTTCCTGATCTAACCCATTTATAGAAAACAATACTTTCCCTTTATACTTCCTTTACACTATCAAAGGGAGACAACCCACTTAATATCCATCAACAACCACACTGAGTTATGCTACTTAATATGATGTTTTTATTGAAAGAACACCGTTTGATTGTCAGACTGCCTTCATTTATTAATGTTCACACAAAAGGACACTCAACAGTCTTGTTTGTTGTTTTTCCTTTCATTTTCATTATGGCATCTTTCCTTGTTCTATGAGCAATTCATTTATTTTCAAAATAAAGGATTTCCAGAAAGGAAAACTCTAGCCAAGATAGAGATTATTCAAATTACATACATTTTTCTCATTAATGCACAATGATCAAACAATTATAGACAATCATCTATAAAACTTCAAATGAAAACCTGCTTTTGTTCACTTTTTCTCCAAACTAGCATTAGGAACTCTTGACAGTTGGTTTTATTTAGCTTATGATATTATTATCAAAAACAACTCAAACCAACTTCGTGATATATTTTTAACTAAACTTAAACGAAATGAACACGGGTCAACAAAATACAATTATTTCACGGGTGTTTTAGGAACAGTCAAAACTACTGTCCCAAGGTATCAAGGACGACACGGGGAACTGTTGCCCGAGGACAATAGCTCCCCAGGTTGTCCATTGTCCCCAATACCGAGGGACAGCAGTTTTCTACTGTCCCAAAACTTGATTAGCTGTGTAATGTTATGATCGATGTAGAACAACGACGACGATGATGCAGACGCCGATCAAGTCATGACAATAACTCATCTCGCTTTCTTTCAGAAACAGATGAGCTAAAAATAACTGTGACGTTGATTCATGACGTCAATAAAATGTTGCCGACTTTGATGTCACCCGCCAATAACTTTCAATAAAGCGAAACATTTCAATTAAAATCATACATTAGCTTATTTAAGATGTAATCAATAGATTCTTTAACTGCTGGGTTTAATGATAGGGAAATCTTTCAGTCGATGGTAGGTGCGTTATCCTGACAGGATAGTTCTTGAAGCATTCAGATCGCGCATGAAACAGTTCATAAGGGTGGGTAACAGTCAAACTGTTTCACTGCTGCTTTGTGAGTGACGAAAATTGTGAGGAATAACCATTTATATAGAGAATTAGGCAGTAATAATTGTAATTCCATAGTGAACTACTTTAGGAAGCTTGTTATTTTATATTTTATGTTTTACCTTTGCAGCACTAAAATTTATCAACAACTATCCATATTGGTTTGCTCGCCAAGTCCAATGTCTCTAGTTTCCATCTTACGCCGAACACATTTAATCAGTATTTCGCTAATATTTCCTGTAAAAAGGTTGAAAGTTGTTTTTAAATTATTATTGTTTTGATAATTGTGGAATTATTTTATCAATCCAATCCCCTTCGTCAAACCAAATTAGAATGATTGCGTAACATTTTTTTACACAGAGAAGAGCCTGTGATATCCTAAGATGAGGTATCATAATAAATATGGAATTTCCATCCATGATCCCTGACACCAAAATAATATCCTACATTTTGTTAAATTTCTATTGTTATTTTCACTATAACTGAAATTAAACAAACTTTTTTTTTCCTTTAAACAAGGTTTGACCAGTAAAATACAAACAGTATATAAAAAATATTATATTTAAACTGTATCAATACTTAAACAAGAGGCCTTAGAGAGCCTGTGGATGCTCTACTGGCTAAGATGGCTCTTATAACATCAATGAAGCGAGTGACTGCAATTTACTTTTTTTTGAAAGTTTTGGGCAAAAAACAGCATTTTTAACTAAATCAAGGGCCAAAACTAAAAAATCTGGTTAAGTTTGGTAATGATCAGATGAAAAATGAAGGCACTTTCATCCTGAGGTAAAATATAGCATTTTTAACTAAATCAAGGGCCATAACTCCCGTTACTGTTCCGAGCTTTCATTGATATTAACAAGCAGGTAAAGTTTGGTAAAGATCGGATGAAAAATGAAAGCCCTATCGTCTTAACGAGCATTTTTAACTAAATTATGGGCCATAACTAAAAAATCTGGTAAAATTTGGTAAAGATCGGATGAAAAATGAAGGCCCTATCATCTTAACGAGCATTTTTAACTAACATAACTAAAAAATCTGGTAAAATTCGGTAAAGATCGGATGAAAAATGAAGGCCCTATTGTCTTAATGAGGCAAAATATAGCATTTGTAACTAAATCAAGGGCCATAACCTCGCTGTTACTCGTCCGATCTGACTGTTTTTCAAACTCGTCCGAGCTTTCATCGATATTAACAATCTCTTAAAGTTTGATAAATGAAAAATGAAGGCCATATTGTCTTGAAGCAAAATATAGCATTTTTAACTAAATCAAGGGCCACACTCCGCTGTTATTGGTCCGACCTGGGTGGTTTTTGAAAATGTCCGAGCTTTCATTAATATTAACAATCTGGTAAAGATTGGATGAAAAATGAAGGCCCTAGCATCTTAATGAGGCAAAATATAGCATTTTTAACTAAATCAAGGGCCATAACTCTGCTGTAACTGGTCCGATCTGGCTGGTTTTCGTAACTGTCAGAGCTTTCATCGACATTAGCAATCTGGTAAAGTTTGGTAAAGATCGGATGAAAAATGAAGGCCATATGGTCTTAACGAGGCAAAATATAGCGTTTTTAACTAAATCAAGGGCCACAACTCGCTGTTATTGGTCCGATCTGGGTGGTTTTCTAACTTGTCTGAGCTTTCACTGATATTAACAATCTAGTAAAGTTTGGTAAATGAATGCCTTAGCATCTTAACGAGGCAAAAAACAGCATTTTTAACTAAATCAAGGGCCATAACTCCGCTGTTACTTGTATGATATGGCTGGTTTTCGAACTTGTCCAAGCTTTCATTGATATTAACAATCTCTTAAAGTTTGGTAAAGATCAGATGAAAAATGAAGGCCCTATCGTCTTAATGAGACAAAAGTTAAGGACAGTCAACGGATGACCGACGATGGACAACTTGCCATCCCATAAGCTCTGCTGGCCCTTGGCCAGTAGAGCTAAAAATTAAATATTAATAACAAATAAATCCATACCTCAGATGAATCTAACGATTCCGTGACAACCAAAACTGTCCCACTGAAACAAAAACCAAAGCTAGACGATAACTCAAGAGCCACACAATAACTATGACATCCTTTACAACATTAAGTAACAAGCATCAGTTTACAACTGTTAAATCCCAAGTGCCTCGAATACTTACACAAATATTGATTCTGACTATCAATTCACTGGAGGTTTTACTATTTTAGTATAATTGTAGTGGATCTCAAGGCTACCATTCCAACACCTACAGTGTATAAATCCGAAACTGATATTAAATCCTGTGGTACTGGGAAGGCATGGGGGAGTGAGGGAGTGGGTGTGTGTGGAATGGAATTGTAAACCATGGCAATGCCTCGCAACATATATGTTGGTTTTTGCAATTACTGCTAACATTTGTTTACTATCTTTGTATTTGTGGTTTTATGAGTTATCATAGTTCTAAAGCAACCTGATCATCTCACATACACCTTTTTGATGACAAAAGGTGGCAGATAGCTATGTGTAAGAATTGACAAAAACAACACAGAAATATGTCAAAAAAATAAAAAAAGGTTTCTGGGAGGGGGTCGAGAAGCTATGTGTAAGAAATTACCAAAACAACACAGATATATGTAAAAATCAATAAACATTCCAGTTTCAAGCATGGGGAGGGGGTGCGTGGAGGGGGATGGGGGGGGGGGGGGGGGGGGGGGGGGGGGGTGGCAACATAGGTATGTGTCAGAATTGACCAAAACAACACAGAAATAAAAAAAGAAATAAAAAAAAAGAGTTTAGAGTGGGGGTGTGGAGGCGGGGAGAGAAGCAGGGGGTGGGGGGAGGGAACAACATATGTGTAAGAATCTATGTGACCAAAATTGACCAAAAAACATAGAAATGGGCCATTCTCTGGGAACTTGGTTTCTCTCGTTTTTTCTTGTCCCAGTGGATTTATTTATTTGCTTTTGCAAGTTTGAAATAGATTTTCGCCCATGGCATTAGGGTTTATAACAAATTAAATATATATATTGAAAATATTTTGTTATTCCTTAATTTTTTACTATAATTAGCATTATTATAAAATAAGAATTACCGTCACGAAAGAGGACAAATTGTGACGGTAACATTTTTAAGTACGTGTTTTACGGAAGTACATATATCATATATGTTTCTGAAATTGATTTAGTAAGAAAAGTGTATTGTTTTCCTTCTAAAATGAAAGTATTATGTATAAAACCTTAACAATACCTCCTTTTTTTTAAAAAAAAATATATACCATTTTACCGTCACGCTCGTGAAGAAAAATGTCCCAATTAAGGGTCATTAAAAGTTGAAATATGTAACTAAACACATACACACATCAAAATACATTTTTCAGGTTAATTGTCTTTGTAAAGGTATTAATTATATACTGTATGCAATGTTCTAACAAAATACGCAACTGAAAATGAAATTTAAGAATATAAACAAACAAAAAAAATGTCCCACGGAAAATAGTTCTCTACCGTCACAATGTTTGGTTAAGCCGTATTCGAAACTGCAACCAGTCTTGAAGAAGATTCTGGCATCACTGCTGACGTCATGCTGTCAGAACGTCATATCCTTTTTATTTCGAGAAGAATTTCCAATGGCGGTAGAAAATTAGTAGATGTTTTTATTCCTAAAACCATACCTTTTTGGCTGTCTTTACCATATGGTGTATAACAGAAATAGAAACACATTTCTTAAAACTCCAACTGTTCCAGTATGTATTTAAAGTATATGTAAACAGAATATTCTTGATCAAATTTGCATTGAAGGTCGAACAACATCAGTATCACGTGTTATCTAAAAAAAAAGTCTCCACCGCCACAGTCTTCACCGCCACAGAATGTGTGTGACGGTAAAGAAGATGCTGTGACGGTGAAGACTAAACCATTTTCTTAGCTTAGATGGAGACTGGATCGGTTCCATGTTAAATTTATAATTATTATTTTCATGAAGACCCATCTGAGTTAGCCAGAGAAAATTAACTATTGAAAGAGTATATCAGAATAAATGAGATTCATCTCGATATATTGAACTATGCGCACTGTAGATGAGCGTTCGCACACTGTAGCTAGAGCGTTCGCGTTCGCACGCTCTACTACTGCGTTCGCACACTGTAGCTAGAGTGTTCGAACACTGTAGTAGAGGTTCGCACGCTGTAGCAGAGCGTGCAACAGAAAGATAGTGACATAATTACAAAGATCATGGTATTAAAGAAACTAACCCGCCAATAACGGAAAAAGTACATTTATCAAAACTATCCAGTTGTTCAGGTCACATATTGATGAATAAAAAATTATAGATCATTCAAGGGTTCTTAAAATACTCGTGATTACATATGCGTAAAATGAATTATGAGTACTCTTAATTCGACGCTCCTGTTTTGGGGTTTATTCTGTCTGGTTAACTATTATAACAACTATATTAGTAAATTGATAATTAGTATGCCCCCTGCCATTGATTGCTGGGAGTGAGATCTATAAAAAGGGTGACCAGTGCAGGGTTCTGGAAATTTTTTGAAAATCCACTTGCCCAGGGCAAGTGGATTTTCAAAAGTCACATGCCCTGCCCCTAATGTCACTTGCCCCACATTTAAGAACACATAATTGCCCCAAAAATTGGCGGTGTACCATTATTCGTGTTAAACGGGACGGACCGCCGCATAATTTGGACCATTATACTTAGAAAAGGAAGGGAGAGTGTATTTTATGAATTAGTTAATACATTGTATTTATTCATATAAAAAAATCAAATGGTTGCATTTTTTCTTTTGTGTCTATTACATCTTTGTGTTACTTAAATCATAAAACGATGAGACAGTATACAAACTCATTTTATTCCGCCCGCCCTCCCACCCCACAATCATAAAATGATGAGACGGTATACAAACTCATTTTATTCCGCCCGCCCTCCCACCCCACCACACACACAATCCTCCATCATTTTTGATGACCATCCAAAAAAAAAGATTGGCAGCTAGTGTATGGAACTTTTAATGTCACAGTGTGTACAATTAACCAGTTGACAGAAAAAAAAGAAGCTTTTGTATTCATTTAAATGTGCGACAAGCAAAGAAACAAAACAAAAACGTTATTAAAAATATTCACTTGGCCCCCAATTTCTGCAAACATGGTAACGTTCCTACGGCTTTGTATTTTAACTAAAGGGAATTAGATGAAAGCAAGATGCGTGAATATGGGTTGCTACTAGGGTTCCCTAGGAATTGTTTAAGAAGTAAACAGTAACCTTATTTATCAAAAGCAAAAGTTCAGAACTTGAGAAAAAAGTTCTGAAATCGCGAAAACCCATGACATGCGCATATCGCTAAGTTATGCAACTTATTTGTGTAGTGTGCACTTCCATATACGTTTAATTACAGACTATATCAATGAAATACACCAAATACCTCATAAAAACGCACTGATAAACGAGTGCTTCGAGTAAAAGAAATATATTTTCGTTACGAAAAAATCTTCGGTAAAATTATCTAAACAAAAACATAACGTCACGTGGGTCTGTCTATCATTATTTTGAAACATTAAATTTGCAAATTAAGAAAAAGTTTTCTGATTTGATTGGTGGAAGGTTCAATAGACGTTCAGGGATTATTTGGAAGCGATTTCTGAAAGTAGCTATGTTTATGGTTGGAAGGTCACGGACATAATTGCCGCGATTTCATTGGCCAATGGACACACGTTTGACGGTCGTGTGAGGATGTTGTTTTCAAACGGTGTGATATGCGCGTGTGGGTTAATTAGTTGTTTATTGCAATAATGCCACAAATTAAGCTGCCTGGGGCGAGATTGTTGATTGTTGATTGTACCGAAAGTTGTTTGATCTTATTAACAATCGCTAGCGGCGAAAAACAGCGGCCAGTTTTATTCAGTTATCAGAATGAAATTCTGATATCCATGGCTAGTTTGCCACTTGATTTGTTCTGGAATGGAAATGTCCGTCGGGCAAGTGGCGGGCAACCAGATTTGCGAAGGTCACTTGCCCGCACCCAAAATCCACTTGCCCGGGGCGTCGGGCAACCGTATTTCCGGAACCCTGATATGTGTATAATTTGGACATGTATGTTAGGATGACATTGTGTTGGGAATAAACATTAAACAATAAAGCATAAATACAAATTATTGTTAGCCATGGCTGGACATGATGGAGATAATAAGATTAGGAATTACATAGTATATAATTATGACTAAGGAATATACATCACTGAGCCTGAGGAGGGAATGCTCAATTTTCATGGGTGGGATATAGAAGGGCTTAGTGATGTTTCTGATGTGGAAATTGTAGAGATGATTTGTTATTATGACCCCTGCATTGTTTCAGGTGCCATCTCGCTCACATCAAAAGAGCAGTTGCAGAAAAACAATAAACGTGGCTCCAGCGTAAATGGAGTTTCTACGATAGAATTTGCAGCAACTCTGCATTTCAGGGTGAGAAGGTTCTAGGCCCATTTTCCATATTTTATCTCGATGTACATGGAGGATAAGCCTGGCATGTTCACCACCGCCGAAAAAGTGATTTAAAGGAAAACATTTCACGACGTACGGACGGACACTGGCAGGGTTCCGGAAATACGGTTGCCCGACGCCCCGGGCAAGTGGATTTTGGGTGCGGGCAAGTGACCTTCGCAAATCTGGTTGCCCGCCACTTGCCCGACGGACATTTCCATTCCAGAACAAATCAAGTGGCAAACTAGCCATGGATATCAGAATTTCATTCTGATAACTGAATAAAACTGGCCGCTGTTTTTCGCCGCTAGCGATTGTTAATAAGATCAAACAACTTTCGGTACAATCAACAATCTCGCCCCAGGCAGCTTAATTTGTGGCATTATTGCAATAAACAACTAATTAACCCACACGCGCATATCACACCGTTTGAAAACAACATCCTCACACGACCGTCAAACGTGTGTCCATTGGCCAATGAAATCGCGGCAATTATGTCCGTGACCTTCCAACCATAAACATAGCTACTTTCAGAAATCGCTTCCAAATAATCCCTGAACGTCTATTGAACCTTCCACCAATCAAATCAGAAAACTTTTTCTTAATTTGCAAATTTAATGTTTCAAAATAATGATAGACAGACCCACGTGACGTTATGTTTTTGTTTAGATAATTTTACCGAAGATTTTTTCGTAACGAAAATATATTTCTTTTACTCGAAGCACTCGTTTATCAGTGCGTTTTTATGAGGTATTTGGTGTATTTCATTGATATAGTCTGTAATTAAACGTATATGGAAGTGCACACTACACAAATAAGTTGCATAACTTAGCGATATGCGCATGTCATGGGTTTTCGCGATTTCAGAACTTTTTTCTCAAGTTCTGAACTTTTGCTTTTGATAAATAAGGTTACTGTTTACTTCTTAAACAATTCCTAGGGAACCCTAGTAGCAACCCATATTCACGCATCTTGCTTTCATCTAATTCCCTTTAGTTAAAATACAAAGCCGTAGGAACGTTACCATGTTTGCAGAAATTGGGGGCCAAGTGAATATTTTTAATAACGTTTTTGTTTTGTTTCTTTGCTTGTCGCACATTTAAATGAATACAAAAGCTTCTTTTTTTTCTGTCAACTGGTTAATTGTACACACTGTGACATTAAAAGTTCCATACACTAGCTGCCAATCTTTTTTTTTGGATGGTCATCAAAAATGATGGAGGATTGTGTGTGTGGTGGGGTGGGAGGGCGGGCGGAATAAAATGAGTTTGTATACCGTCTCATCATTTTATGATTGTGGGGTGGGAGGGCGGGCGGAATAAAATGAGTTTGTATACTGTCTCATCGTTTTATGATTTAAGTAACACAAAGATGTAATAGACACAAAAGAAAAAATGCAACCATTTGATTTTTTTATATGAATAAATACAATGTATTAACTAATTCATAAAATACACTCTCCCTTCCTTTTCTAAGTATAATGGTCCAAATTATGCGGCGGTCCGTCCCGTTTAACACGAATAATGGTACACCGCCAATTTTTGGGGCAATTATGTGTTCTTAAATGTGGGGCAAGTGACATTAGGGGCAGGGCAAGTGACTTTTGAAAATCCACTTGCCCTGGGCAAGTGGATTTTCAAAATATTTCCAGAACCCTGCATATCTTGTGTACTGCAGTATACACTTATCAACTTTTATAATCGGTCACTTTTCAAAGAATTATATATTATTTAATAATTCATATTTTCATTTGAAATTTTAACTGGCGTCGTTTAACAAATATCGCTAGCAATTTATAAAACTTAATCTGCCTTGATTGGACTAAAACCTTGTTGATAAACTTAATAAAATATTGGTATGTGTTTTGGTGATTTCCAGTTTTTAGTATTGGTGTAATTTTCCAAAAACCTGGGTGACCGATTATAAAAGTTGAGTAGTGTATATATGCTGTTTGTGCAGTTCTGCTTTATTTTTTAATTGTTTAATATTCCCAATGTCATCTTAAATTAACACAGGCCTAATGTGTACTGCATTATAAACTATACTGTTTCTCCATACCAACTATAATTGGCCATTAATTTTCGTTTAACACTGATAAATTATGTCATGAAATATTGGCAGTGTGAAGTTCCGTTTAGTCACCAGTTCATAGCAATTCTTTTTTATGTGATAAATAGTGCAGTGGAAACTAGAACTGTCGCCGGAGGCAAACAAATACTCCCCGCTGGCAACTTGTTGGGGAATGGGTAAACATACAAGACTTTGTTCCTATAAGATATATAGACATATATTATAGAGAAAAAGCCTGGTCAAGAATTTTCTATTTGACTACCAAGTATGAAATGAATTAAAATACAAAGGGCCATAACTGAGTGGGAAGTTATCGAACCAGAATGTCACGGCAATATGCCCATCTCACGTAGCAAGTTTCACGAAATTATAACTTTTTTTTTTTAGAGAAATAGCCTGAACAAGAATTTTCTATTTGACTACCAAGTATGAAATTAAAAAATACAAAGGGCCATAACTCAATGAAAAATTATTGTACCGGAACATCATGACAGTATGCACATCTCCACTTGATATTGATACTTCCTAGCAAGTTTCAATAAATTCTAACAAAGAGTTTTAGAGAAATAGCTCGGACAAGAATTTCATATTATATATATATATTAGAAATACAAAGGGCCACAACTCAGTGGAAAATGATCGAACCGGAACGTAATGACAGTATGCGCATGTCCACTAGATATTGATACTTCCTAGCAAGTTTAGCGAAATTCTAAGAAGGAGGTATTGAGAAATAGTCTGGACAAGAATTGCGTCTACGGACAGATATTAGAACTACAAAGGGCCATAACTCAGTGGAAAATTATCTAACTGGAACGTCATGAAAGTATGCACATGTCCACTTGATATTGATACTTACTAGCAAGTATTGCAAAATTCTAAGAAGGAGTTATTGAGAAATAGTCCGGACAAGAATTGCAACTACGGACAGATATTAGAACTACAAAGGGCCATAACTCAGTGGATTTTTTATCGAACCGGAACATCGTGACGGTATGCACATCTCCACTTGATATTGATACTTCCTAGCAAGTTTCAATAAATTCTAACAAAGAGTTTTAGAGAAATAGCTGGGACAAGAATTTCATATTATATATATATATTAGAAATACAAAGGGCCACAACTCAGTGGAAAATGATCGAACCGGAACGTAATGACAGTATGCGCATGTCCACTAGATATTGATACTTCCTAGTAAGTTTAGCGAAATTCTAAAAAGGAGGTATTGAGAAATAGTCTGGACAAGAATTGCGTCTACGGACAGATATTAGAACTACAAAGGGCCATAACTCAGTGGAAAATTATCTAACTGGAACGTCATGAAAGTATGCGCATGTCCACTTGATATTGATACTTACTAGCAAGTTTTGCAAAATTCTAAGAAGGAGTTATTGAGAAATAGTCCGGACAAGAATTGCATCTACGGACAGATATTAGAACTACAAAGGGCCATAACTCAGTGGATTTTTATCGAACCGGAACATCGTGACGGTATGCGCATGTCCACACGATGCTGATACTTCCTAGCAAGTTTCCCGAAATCTAAGAAGGACTTATTGAGAAATAGCCCGGACAAGAATTGCGTTTACTGACAGACAGACAGACAGACGGACGGACGGACGGACGGACGGACGGACAATGTGATTCCAGTATACCTCTACCCCACTTTGCAGGGGGTATAATTAGATGAAGATAAAAGAGTAAATATATTGTAAACAAGAGGGCCAAGATGGCCCTATATCGATCACCTGAGTAATTGTCCATTATCGAACTTCTTCGAAATCTTATGATCATATACAATCTGTGCAAGTTTGGTTAAGATTGTTCAAGAAATGTGGCCTCTGTTGTTTACCAACATTGAAATAAAGACACTGACAAAGTTTGGTAAAGATCAAAGACAAAATGAAGGTGTAATCTCTGGGGCATGGCCAAATGTGACCCAAGGGCTACATGTAATATATGAGAGCTGTGTGCCTTGTGGTTTCAGAGAAGAAGATTTTTTAAGTTTTTCCCTATACAAGTCTATGAAAAACATAAGACCCCTGGGGCAGAGCCAAATGTGACCCGGGTCACCATTTTAATAAACTTGGTAAAGGACCATAAGTGCATAGTAAATGCAAAATATTAAACCTCTGGCTCTTGCAGTTTCAGAGAAGAAGATTTTTTTAATTTTTCCCTATACAAGTCTATGTAAAACTGTGATCGCGGGGGCGGGGCCAAATATGACCCCAGGGTCACCATTTGATCAAACTTGGTAAAGGACCATAAGATTATAGTAATTGCAAAATATTAAACCTCTGGCTCTTGTAGTTTCAGAGAAGAAGATTTTAAAAAAATTCCTATATAAGTCTATGTAAAACTGTGACCCCCGGGGCGGGGCCAAATTTGACACCAGGGTCACCATTTGAACAAACTTGGTAAAGGATCATAAGCTTGTAGAAAATGCAAAATATTGAACATCTGGCTCAAGCAGTTTCAGAGAAGAAGATTAAGTTTTTCCCTATACAAGTCTATGTAAAACATGTGACCCCTGGGGTGGGGTCAAATGTAACCCTAGCGTCACCATTTGAACAAACTTGGTAGAGGACTATAAGCTTATATCAAATGCAATATATTTAACATCTGGCTCAAGCAGTTTCGGAGAAGAAGATTTTTTAAGTTTTTCCCTATACAAGTCTATGTAAAACATGTGACCCCTGGGGCGGGGCCAAATGTAACCCCAGGGTCACCAATAGAACAAACTTGGTAAAGGACCATAATCTTATAGTAAATGCAAAATGTTAAACCTCTGGCTCTTGTAGTTTCAGAGAAGAAGATTTTTTAAGTTTTTCCCCATACAAGTCTATGTAAAACTGTGACCACCGGGGCAGGGCCAAATGTGACCCCAGGGTCACCATTTGAACAAACCTGGTAAAGGACTATAATCTTATAGTAAATGCAAAATATTAAACCTCTGGCTCTTGTGGTTTCCGAGAAGAAGATTGTTTTCAGTTTTTCCCTATACAAGCCTATGTAAAACTGTGACCCCCGGGGTGGGGCCAAATGTGACCCCCGGGTCACCATTTGAACAAACTTGGTAGAGGACCATAAGCTTATAGCAAATGCAAAATATTAAACCTCTGGCTCTTGCAGTTTCAGAGAAGAAGATTTTTTAAGTTTTTCCCTATACATGTCTATGCAAAACATGTGACCCTTGGGGCGGGGTCAAATGTGACCCGAGGGTCACCATTTGAACAAACTTGCTCAAGAATCATATGCTTATAGTAAATGCAAAACATTAAACCTCTGGCTCTTGTAGTTTCCGAGAAGAAGATTTTTTATTTTGTTTTCCTATATAAGTCTATGTAAAACTGTGACCCCTCGGGGCGGGGACAAATTTGACCCCAGGGTCACCATTTGAACAAACTTAGTAGAGGACCATAAGCTGATGCTACATGTAATACATGAGAGCTCTGTGCCTTGTGGTTTCAGAGAAGAAGATTTTTTAAAGTTTTTTCCTATATGTCTATATGAAAAACATGCAAAATCTCAATATACAAACTTTGGATCCCCGGGGCACGGCCATTTTTGACCCCGGGGACTTTATTTGAACAAACTTGATAGTCTAGGCGTTGGCGATCATTTTAAAAGAAAAACTGTTGAAATCTGTCCTGCAGTTCTGGAGAAGAAGATTTTTTAAGGTTTTGACCATATATGGCAATGGCGGCCATCTTAGATTTCGCGCTGACCTAATTTTAACAAATCTAAAAAGCATTCATCTAAGGATCATCCATGTGAAGTTTAGTCAAAATTGGCCAAGCGGTTTCTGAGGAGAAGTCGTTTGAAGAAAAGTTAACGACGACGACGGACGGACGACGGATGACGGACGACGGACGACGGACGCAGAGTGATCCCAATAGATCACCTTGAGCCTTCGGCTCAGGTGATCTAAAAACATGGATAATACTGAGAGAAAAGAATCTGTCACAGTTCCAATAAAGGTGTTATATTTTGGAATCACTGAATTGATAAACATTCAATAGAACAAAGAAATTCCACATGCTCGAACTTAAATTAAATTTGAAAGAGCGATACGAATTGCTGGGCAATAAGAGAGAATATACTGTATGTCTCACTGTATCACTACTGAGATGTCATTCATGTGTCATGAAGAGAAAAATGAGCTTTGAAATTAATGTTTGCTGCAACCCTAAGGTCGAATTTATTATTTACTGGATTCTCGATGCATGCTAATTGCTTGCATTTAAGAAAATGTAAAACTGAAGACTTCTGTTACAGAAAAGTTAGCGCTGTGCACCGGTGTCTAGTAAGCTGGACTCTAAATCCTGGGATCACGGGTTCGGGTTTCACGGCGCCACTGGTAAGACACTTCCCTAAGCCTCGATCTCCCATCCAATATTAATGGTTGTGTAAACCAGGCATTCCCATGCATTGGAGTCAATCCTCAGACCATGTTAAAGAACAAAAGGAATTTATTTGATAGTATGATCAGTAGGGGAGGTTTCCGGATTTCTAGGTATCACTCCCCTATTCCCGAATGTCTATGTATCTGTCCCCTCTCTCTGGAACTGAAAACAAGGTGTTGACAAGGTGTTGATGAACCATTAAACAGCAATTCAATTCTCTGAAAAAAAAATTAACCTTACACAACATTAACCTTACACGACATTAACCTTACACAACCTTACACAACATTAACCTTACACAACCTTACACAACATTAACCTTACACGACATTAACCTTACACAACCTTACACAACATTAACCTTACACAACTTTTACACAACATTAACCTTACACAACCTTACACAACATTAACCTTACACAACAGACGAGGACAACAATACAGACGATGCTCCAGTAGCAACAACAGCTCCTGCGCTAAAAACCCAAGACTGCCTGCCCTGCCCCAAATTTGAAAAAAAATATGATGATCGTTTTTTTATTGCCCAAGAGAGACTTTTCTAACATAGCTCCTGAATGAAATATTTCTCCAACTTAACACCAATCTACATGACAAATCCTTTTACCCTCACTGTAATAACTTGAATTGATGGCAGACACTTACACATGATATCAAGTAAAATCAATTCACATCAATATATTTTAAACACTATGCTAATCTCGACACAATTTCTTCATCACAAATATGTCCACCTCATATGAACTCAACTCTCTGCCACTTCTATAACTTATCAGTACAAGAGATTCGCTTAAGACAAGTAGTTATGTCAACAATCATCAATACAAACATCATACTTCTTCCCTGAAGAATGTCCCACGCTAGATCAATATCGGTTCACAGTTTATCCTATACTTAACCTCTATATATTATACAATACATATTTTTAACATCCCTAACCCAATGCTAT